>JAYMSL010003347.1:0-12579 GCA_036897195.1 Plantago coronopus | reverse complement strand
ATTTAACTCTGGGTGAAATCAAGAGGTCTGGTCCGAGTCCTGGAGCTGGACATTAATTTGCCCAGCCATGCCCACTCACAATTGATTTGAGCTTATTCTTTGGTCTTTCTCTCTATTCTTGGATTGAAATTATGAGTTGTAGAAGATAATGTACGATTCTTTGTTCTTTGATTAGTTAATTTGTGAGTTTTAGTCCTAGAATCTCAATGTAGTACCAATAGGTCTGGAGAGCGTTTGAGTCCATTTTGTGTGTAATTATTATCTCATCTACTAATAATTCTAAAAAAATAGTGAAAAGTGGTTACCAGTCCCATGGGACTGGGACTACACCGTTTCACCGTAAAAAGAAGGGAAAAAAAAAACGTCCTTGCTTTAACTTTATCCATTTCTTTCTCAATTTGATACCGGCTCCTTCTATCTCCATATCAATTCTTCAGCAAACTCACCTCAATCCATTCTTTTGTGTCAAATCTACATACACACATCGACAATCCGTCTCGGCAGCACGGGTACCATATCTACTAATCATCAAAACTCTGCCTCTCTTCATTCTTTTGTATGAAACAAATAGACAGTAGACAAGAATTGCGCCACAATAGTTCGAGCGGATCAATTGAGCCACAATAGTTCGGACTTCGGAGATCCAAACGGTACATGTTGAAGGTTAGTTCCTGACTCTATATGTTCAAGGCTTTGTACATGGTGATTGCTCATATTACACCAATCTGTGCATATTTCATTTTACTACAGCCTACCAGGTGTTTGTTAAAATGTCTCATACAAATCAATCACAACACTGCATTCCTGTTCAGTTGCTCTACCTCAAATGATGCTTTCAACTTAATTAATGAAGTACATTGCCCAAAATAAGGATGTTAGTTTGTTAACTTAATTAATCAAATACATTGTCCTGTATAAGGATGTTAGTATGTTAATTAATCAAAGGTGAGGTACTGCATTATTTCACAAGGTCAGGGAAGCTTATAGTCACCACTGGTGTTGGGATAAAGATTGGGGTCAACAGTAGTCAATCAGATTATGTACGCTTTCGATTCCAGTTTCGTCTTTTGCTCTCTAATTATCGCTTGATTGGAGTTCTCACTAAATTTTGACGTTTCAAAAAACAACAAAAAGATGCCTTACAAAGTATGGTGACATAAACATGTCAGTTTGTTAATTAACACTACCCCTGTATGCTTTGGTTAGGCTCAATATTGGTCCTCCACCCCACACTCATACACGGCTGGACAAGAACACATGAGCATACATCATTCTTTCAGGTAAAATTAAACTTTGTTATTTCAGTTTTCCCTAAGCTTTTATCAGGAAAGTTTGACACAATGTCATACAAGTTTGGTGATATAAGGATGATAGTTTATTAATTAATTAAATGTGAGTTACAAAGTATGCTGATTACATGTATTTTGTTCATTTTGCATGAATTAGTGGGAGTTTTTGTTTCTGATTCCGGATGAAAGTTAATTTATGTTGTTAGATTACAGTGCTGTGGGTTTAAAAACGTTTAGGATATGTCAAAATATCTATAAGCTTCATCATTTTAGTACTTTACAAGTACTTCTGTAATTCCACACAGGTCAGCCAGGTTTGAATATACTATGTTGTTTGGAGTTAAAATGCATGTATCTGCTAAAAACTGTATACATCAGCAAATTGTTTAGGCTGCATTCAAAACAATATTTGTAAAATTATCAGACTTTGCAGGAAATCAAACACGTCTCTCTAAGCTTCCATACCAGAATGCAACACAACACTCCTCCACCTTCTGATGCTGCTCTCACTGAAGGTGATAGGGTAAGATCAAGGGCTCGCGAGTTACAAAGACATCGTTGGCAATCAATGACTCAAGCACAGAGAGATTCTCGAAACGCTCGCAGACGTGACAATCGCAGATTACGAAGAACTTCGACACTACCAAGAAACCCAGACGCGTCTGACATCCACTCAGGTTGCGCTTTATTCTACCATATAATCACTCAACTTCAATAACTTCACACCAACTAAGTTACTAATAATCTAAAAGCAGGTGCTGCACCTTCTGCTGCCGCTGGAAATTCAGCCCAATCTCACGAACCCTCCTTCGTTGATGCTACTACTACAAATGCATCAGGTATGTATTACTGCATTCATGTATATTTACTTCTCCTTAATCTACCATTATACCCGCAATTTGGTTATTCCGTTTTTTTTTTCGGCCTCATTTACTCCGCAGTGGTTGAAGGTGACAAAGCACCATGTGCTACACCTTCCGCTGCCGCTGGAAATTCAGCCGCACAAACTCAGGAACACTCCGGCGTTGCTGCTGCATCAAGTATATGTTTCTTACTTCATGTATATTTAATTATTTATTTTTGCTTAGGCTACTACTAGCACGGCAAATTGGTTATTCATTTTAATTTTTAGGCCTAACTTACTTTGCCTTTGTGGAAGTTGACAGAGTAAGATCAAGAGCACGCCAGTTAGAAAGTTTGCGCTGGCATTCAATGACTCAAGCACAAAGAGATTCAAGAAATGCTCGCAGACGTCAGAATCGCAGATTGCAGAGAACTAACAGACCTCTGCTGCACTCAGGTACCATTTCACTATACTTGAAAATCACTAAACTCAAACGACTTCAATCCTAATCACTTCCCAAAAATACTATGACCAGGCCCTACAAATTTTGCTCCCACTGCAAAATCAATTGAACAAAATGACGAATCTGACTCTATTGCTGCAACTACTACAGACACATCAGGTACACTTAAGTTCCATTTCAGTATACTGTCAAGTCACTAAACTCCAATTACTTCGCACCTAATCACCTCCCAAAAAACGTTAACAGGTACCGCAACTTATGCTGCCATTGCAAATTCAGGTGCTCAAAATCGAGCACCTTCTTCAGTTGACGTTGCTACTTCAGATGCATCCAGTATTATTCTTTACTGCTCTATCTTTATTTATTACAAAGCCAATATTAAATCCTCCACCAATTTCGCATAACTTATGCTTCTTATTTAATAACATGAACTATATTGTAAACGCAGATACCACCACACTTCTGCATCAGCAGCGAACAAACAACTCTGATGAAGACTGCCCACCCATTGGGACAAGCTACGTCACATATATGCAACATGGCCCATTTGACTGGAACAGAGTACCTGCGAATCAACATGAAGGATCAACTTCGCGAGCAAATACGACATACGTACATGGTAATGCATATCTCACCATCTAATTGATTTATGTCATCCATCAAACTTATTGTATTCTTACCAGCTTGCTTATTTTGTCATAATTCTCTCAACTTATTCTTCCTAAAAATTTGCAACAGACAATCTTGAACATCATCGTCCACAGCATCGTCCACAGAATACATACAGATCTGATGAACATGCCCCCCCCTTTGATCAGACTTCTGAGGATGACGCTGAGCAGCCCCTGCCTAATTCTACATATCTACATAATGCAGCAATAAATTTTCAGGAAACATCTAGGTTCCAAGTGCTGCAACTGGAGCAACCAAGAATTTGTCAATTCTGTGAAGCTCGGTTATTTGAAGGAGAAAATGATAGCTTTTGCTGCAGGAATGGAAGGACACTTCTACCTGCAATACCAAGTCCTCCTGAGCTGCGCACTTTGTTCACTGATCAGACTACTGAAGGGAGGTCCTTCCGAAAAAATATACGTGCTTACAACCATGTTTTCTCATTCACCTCGATGGGAGTCACCTTAGATGAGCAAATCACAAATGCTCCTGGAGTTAACACCTTTCGAGCACATGGAGCTGTTTACCATAGAATTGGCTCATTATTGCCCGTTCCAGGAAATCGCCCTAGATATCTTCAGATGTTCATTTTTGACACTGAGCATGAGACCGACAACCGTTTACGAGAGAGAAATATTTTGAATAGAGATTTGTTGGAGAAACTGAAGAGAATTTTGGATGCTCACAATCCATTTGTGAAGCAGTTTCGTCAACTTGCTCAATATTCTGATATAACTCAGTGTCAACTTCTAATTAAAAGTAGACCGGCTCGAGACAGACAATATGTTGTTCCCACTGAATCTCAAGTCGCAGCTATTATTTGTAACAATGCTGACCTTGACCATGCCACAAATAGAGACATTGTTCTTCAAACAATAAGCGGACGTCTAACATATGTGAAAGAATTTGCTGGCTATTACGATCCATTGCAATACCCTATATTACTTCCTTACGGAACATATGGATGGGATATCGACACCCGTACTATTCATGGTCACAAGATTACGTGTTGTGATTACTATTCATACATGTTACAAGTAAGTAATTAATTTTGCACGAAAAATTTCATTTACTATTTCACAACCCTTCTAATATATATATTATTTACTCCACAAATATCTCAGATTAGGGTCAACACCAACATTTTACTTAATGGAGGTAGACTGCTGCATCAATATGTTGTTGACAATTACGTCAAGATTGAAACCCAACGGCTAACTTATATTAGAACTCATCAAGATACAATTAGAGCCGAGTTATACCAGGGCCTACAAGATTGCCTGCATGCTGGGGAAGTTGATTCATGTAAACCTACATGCTCATTTGTTTACATATATTATTTTCATTCCTTTGTTACTAAATATTATCTCACATATAATTTTATATACAATACAGCGAATGTTGGGCGCCCTACAATCTTGCCTTCCTCTTTTAATGGTAGCAACAGAGACATGTACCAAAGGTTTCAGGATGCTATGGCTGTTGTCCGCAAAATGGGTAAACCAGATTACTTCTTAACCATGACTTGCAATCCAAATTGGAAAGAGATACAAGACGAACTACTCCCAGGTCAAACGCCACAAGATCGACCAGATTTGTTGACAAGGGTATTTCGTGCTAAGTACGAGAAGCTTAAATATTATCTCTACAAAAAACATGTCCTTGGACTTTGCATCGGACATGTTCATGTGGTTGAGTTCCAAAAGCGTGGACTACCTCACTGTCATATTTTGGTAATGGTACATGAAAATGATAAGCCTATGACTCCCGATGATTACGATCGTGTCGTCTGTGCCGAAATTCCGTTCAAAGAGGAACAGCCGTTGCTTTATGAAGCTGTCTTGAGACATATGATACATGGCCCTTGCGGGATAATGAATGACAAAGCTCCTTGCATGAAGGATCGCATAACATGTAAGAAAAACTTTCCTAAGCAATTTCAGCCTTGCACGATACAAGGCAACGACTCATACCCGCTTTATCGGCGTCGTGACGACAACAGGTACATTAAGACTATATTTATTCTTTCTTCTCTTTCGGTTATGAAAAGAAAAATTTAAAAGACTTTCAACTAATCGTACAAAGATTACAACAAAATTTAACAAATGAACCACAACAATTAGAAGCAAACCTTTTTTTTTAAAATGGTAAAACAATTAGAAACAAACCTACTTCATCAATGTTGAGTAGATAATTGCAAGTACAAGGGTTCGAGCCATATATAATCTGAACTTGGAAAATTAAAGGCCTAGACACATGGAATCTTTAGGCTATTTATTTTCTTTCTTCAGGCTGATAAGTATAAACAATCGATCCAGACATTATTAACCTTGGGAGCATATAGATGATTCTGATCCAAATTACCCATCAGAACATGTTCGTACATATGACCCTAACCTGTTAAATTACAGCTGCTTCCAAAAAAATAAAAATAATAAAGACATATATATTCAAAATGAATGCAGGAGATTAAATCATGGTTGAAAGCAATGAAGGAAACAATACATACTCTGCGGGTCAAGGCTTTGGTAGACATCAACATAAATTTTAGCTTTTCTTTGTGAAAACTTCTCAAACTGTTACAAGAATAAAAGCACAAACATTTAAAGAAGATAAGAAAAAAAAACTCAATTCATCCAACACACAACATATAATTAAACATACAACCAGTCCAGCATAAAGTAAATCGAATTGCCTGTAATTTAAACATACACCCAATCCAGCATACAGTAAGTTGAATTGCCCATAATTCAAACATACAACATAAAAGAAATCAAACTGCCCTGTGTTTAACACACCAACTCAAACAACCACTTAATACTCACATAAACCCACTTCTCAGCTCATCACTAATCCAATCAATTAGCAATCAAGCACACGATAAATCAAATTGCACTGAGTACAACGCTCCAACTCAAATAACCACTTAAATAACCGCATAAACCACTTTTCAGCTCATCACTAATAAACAACTACTCTACTCATACACTATTCATATAGGTACATTCCTTTGGATTCAAACGGGAACAAACAGGTTGACAATAGATGGGTGGTTCCATATAACCCTTGGCTGCTTATGAAGTTTAACTGTCATCTGAATGTCGAGATTTGTAGCAGCATAAAGAGTATCAAGTACTTATATAAGTATGTTCATAAAGGTCCCGATTGTGCTGAAATCGAGCTTCGTGGAGGTCAAAATAATGATGAAATTAAAAAGTATGTTGACGGTAGATATATATGCGCTCCGGAGGCCTGTTGGAGAATTTTCAAGTTCCCAATTACGCAGATATATCCTACAGTTGTTCGACTGCAGTTGCATTTGCCAAACATGCATTTAGTTCATTACAATACAACGCGTGGGGTTCGAAACATTGTCACTGATGAGAGAAGTTCTCGCACTATGCTAACAGAGTTCTTCAGAGTCTACGAGACAGGGGAAGAGTCTATTAAACACCTCTATGTTGAGTTTCCTGAATATTATCGGTGGAATTCCAGAAACAAAACTTGGGTAAAGCGGAAGCGGAGAAGACAAGTCGTTGGTCGAATTTATGCTGCTTCACCAGGTGAGGGAGAAAGATTTTATTTGAGAGTGTTATTAAATCATGTGCGAGGCCCTAAATCTTTCCTTGATCTTCGAACCGTTAATGAAGTCTCATATGAAACTTTCAAAGAAGCCGCCGAAAAGTTAGGTCTCCTAGAAGAAGATGATAGTATTCGTCAATGTTTGATAGAAGCAAGAAATGTTCGAATGCCGTCTGCTCTACGAAGGCTTTTTGCTACTATCTTGATCTTTTGTGAACCCATAGGGGTAAGAAGATTGTGGGATGAAAATTACAGCTACATGATTGAAGATTATCAACTTCCAAGCTCTGCACCAGTTGTGTATGTTACAAACAAACTACTACATGACATAAACATAATTTTGTTGCAACACAGAAAAAATGTCAGAGATTTTGATTTGCCTCATATGACCGACGATTTTGTAATGATGGGGCACGCTTCTACTCTGGTGCAACAGGAACTCTCTCTCCCAATTTCTGATGCCGACCTCTCCTCAGTTGAAGTCTTGAATGACGGCCAAAAGCATGCCTTTGACATCATAATGCAAGCGATCTCAAACAGAGACAATTCATTGTTTTTTGTAGATGGCCCTGGGGGAACTGGAAAGACATTTTTGTATCGTGCAATACTTGCCACATGTAGAAGCCAGGGGTTGATTGTTCTCGCTACCGCATCATCAGGAATTGCTGCAACCCAACTTCCAGGTGGTAGAACATCTCATTCTAAGCTACGCATACCAGTCAAGTTGAGCACAAACTCTATTTGTAATTTCAGCAAACAATCAGAGTACGCCGACCTCATGCGCCAGGCAACTGCTATAGTATGGGATGAGGCTCCAATGGCTAACAAGAATGCCATAGAAACTGTAGATCGCACTTTTAGAGACGTGTTTGGCTGTGACTTACCTTTTGGGGGAAAGATAATTATATTTGGGGGTGATTTTCGACAAGTTCTTCCTGTTGTTGTTGGCGGGACAAGAACCCAAACAATAAATGCAAGTATTGTAGAGTCACATCTCTGGCAACACGTCAGGGTTCTCAAGCTGGAGCACAATGTAAGGGCGATACAAGACACAAATTTCTCTAAGTTCATTCTCCGAGTTGGGAATGGAGAAGAACCCACTGTCGCAGATGACATGATAAGGATCCCAGATTCCATGGTTGTACCTTGGGAGAACGATTCTTCTGTTGACCAGCTTATTGATGCCACTTTCCCAGCTTTACAAGAGCGCCTGTTTGATACAGATTACATGATGAATAGAGCGATCATAACACCACTGAACGAGGATGTTCATAAGGTGAATGAAAGAGTGTTGAGCAAAGTTTGTGGCAATGATGAAGTTACTTATTATTCATTTGACTCGATTCCTGATGACACCCACAATCTATTTCTACCAGAGTTTTTAAACTCCCTTAATCCTGGCAATCTACCACCCCACAAGTTGACTCTGAAGAAAGGATGTATGATAATGTTGCTTTGGAACATAGACCCAAAAATTGGACTTTGCAATGGGACTCGATTAGTATGTCATGGATTCGGCCGGAATTTTATTGATGCTGGAATTATAACTGGGGCATTTAAAGGGACACGAGTTTTCTTACCACGTTTGCCACTTAAGACAGCTGAAGATGCGAAATTGCCATTTCAGATGACTCGAAAGCAGTTTCCCATCCGTCTAGCTTTCGCGTTGACAATCAATAAATCACAAGGGCAGACGATACCTCACGTCGGGATATTCCTACCGAAACATGTGTTTAGTCATGGACAATTATATGTGGCTCTTTCCCGTGGAATTTCAGAAGCGACAACAAAGTTATTGGTCAAAGACGGAAAAGTAGACGGACATGATGGAGTTTTTACAAAAAATGTGGTCTTCCAAGAATTATTCACTAAGATGAATAATATTCAAATTTAACAGGTACATTATTTTATTACATACTTTATTATACATCAGTTCTCAATTATAATACTTATTCAAGTTCTGGTTGTGTTAATACATGATTGGTATTACTTCACATTATCACGTCCTCATGGATCAATGCTATTCAACGGTGCAAACATGTTATTGCATTAACATAGGTTTATCACATCTATAACATTGTACAACTTACTAATATTTTACAACACTAATTAATCTTCTGGAATTTTAAAGTTTAAATGCACAATATTGAAACTTTAAGAGACGCTCATGCATTACATATATTTATATCCAGAATGGTTTTTGCAGGCTTCATATATAAGTGATTGATTGATTGATTCATGAACGCCACCTTCATTTACAGTACTACAACAATTACATTATCACGAGGTATTCACTGCACCTCAACTTTGTAATTACTACTTTTCTTAATTTTTTTCCATAAGAATTTTCTTTTCTTAATCTTTCTGAGCACCTCTTCCTATGATTTCTTTTACAGGAACTCATGCTCTCCTTCATCTTAGGCTGCCTTTGTGTTTATCTTGCTTCATAGTTTACTGTTTCAACAATTGAATACGTTAATAGCTTTTTCGATATTATCTTAGTTCGGAGTTTACTGTTTTAACAATTCAATGCATAATTAGCTTTTTCGATATTATCTGATTTCGGAGTGTAGTGTTTCAACAATTATATTTACCACAACCACGCAATGATAATAAGCAATACGGAACTCCAATACCGCAAATGATACTTTATTTAGAACGTTTACCTCTATAAATTTTATAGATACTTCATTTCCAAACACTACTAAAAAAAAATATTTCTCTAAACTTAACAATCTACTTACAAGAATCACGTCAAAATCCGCATGCCCAAAGTTAGTGATATTCAGGACGACCACGCGGGAACCCGCGTGTCAGAGTTGCTTGTCTATATATATATATATATCATAATGTTGTATAGTAGATGTATGTATATGTCTTTACAACGTAAGTCGATAGTACTTGATCGACTTCGTATATTTTATATATAACATATACGTCTACATACATATAGGTACGTATACGTTCGTTTGTGAAATGTATTATATATAATGTGTACGTTTGTTAAATGTATTAATTATTATATAATTTTATATATAATATAACTTATAATAATATTTAAATGAATTAAATAAATACAAATTATTGTAATAATATTGTTATAATATTATATATCTTTTTCACTACAATAATACTATAATTTCATATATTTTACAAAATCATTATATAATTTTATATATAATATAACATTATAATAATATTGTGATATTATTCATATTATTTCTTTTATGATTTATTAATTTTAACATTGTTATAATATTATATATCTTTTTTACATCCTATATATTATATATTACATAATACTATTACTATTATATATTACATTATACTATTACTATAATTTCAATAATACTATATATAATTTCCTCAATCCTAGTAACATCCTCCTCCTATCATCACAACCATTGATCAATCCTTATTAACGGCTCACATTCATCTATGCAACACTACAAGGATTATCATCACCAACCATTGATTAGAAAACCGATCAAACGGCTCACATTCATCCTCATCATAACCCCTTTAAACCGCAGATAGTTCCTGACTTTTGCTAAGTTTTCATGTTTGTGACCTTCAATTTTACTATAATCAGTTGTTTTTGTTAAATAATTGAGCACTAGTACTTTTGAGACGCGAATACTCACGTAACAACTTTAACATTTACGTTAAGTATAAGTATCTTTAAATAATTATTTAAATTAGTCATGTATAATATCTTATTTTAATCTTGTGTGATGATTTTGTAACAATTAATATTAAAATTCTTTTTTTTTTGATGAAATTAATATTAAAATTCTATTATTAGTAAAATAAGATAGATAGAAAAAATTGTAATCTAAATTTAGTAGTAGAGGAAAAAAGCGTAAGAAGAGTGGAGAAAATATTTTAATAACAAACCTAAATTTAGTAAAAGTTAATGTAAAATAGATTTGAAGATAGTTTTGGATATTTAGTGGAGAAAGAGAGAGGTGCTAAATATAGTAAAGTAGTTAATAGGAAATATTAATTGTTGGGAAAGTCCACCTATAAGTGGTCTTTTCGGAAAGTCCATTCAAATTGTTGATGTTAATGTTAAAATAGGCGATGTTTATTATCAAATATTTGATGTTTATGATTGAATTGTTAATAATTTATAAATAGTTGATGTTAGTGATATACTAGTTGATGTGTAATGTAAAATAATCGATTATTTCATAGTAAAATAGTTAATGTTTAATGTAAATAGTCGATGTTTCATGGTAAACCGTTGATGTATTGCAAAATAATTGATGTTTATTGTTAATCGTTGATGTTTTCTGTAAATAATTGATGTTTATGTTAAAATAGGTGATGTTATATTGTAAATAAGTAATATTTTTAAGTGGACTTTTTGAAAAGACCAAATTTAGTGGACTCTCCCAAAAGTTTCTCACTAAGAAAAACAAAGTTTACCCCAACTTATTGGTGGGACTGTGAACCACTCATGTTAGATGCTTAGAATAAGTAAGAGAAGAGAACATAGGAGATTACTATAATCGTACAATTAGTCTTTCTTATTCCCATATCATTAACATATATGTTCATGGAGAAAGATAATTCAATTACTCAAAGTTCGAAAACAAAGAATTGAACATGACCAAGGGACACTCTCCAGAATAATAATCGGGGCAGTCCAGATCGACACTCATTGGTTTCGTTGGGTCAATTTGGGGTCTTTCAGAATCGATTTGGTGTTTCTACCCCGGACAATAGGGAAGTAGTCTCATTACTCATTAACGCAAAAATGTACAAGCTGCTCAACGAGAGACCGGTCTTCTAAACTCTAACGTTCAGGGTCGGGTCGGGGACATATTGGGCGCTCCTAAAAAATTTAAATAAATTTTTTATAGTTAATATTTACGATCTTTTTTAAAATTTCGACCCAAATTTTAAAAATAACTTTTTATAAGTAATATTTACTGTTTTTCAAGGTTTAGACCCTCAAACTCTCAAAATTTCTAGGTTCGCTCCTACTAACGTTACCCTCTTGTAAGTCATCAATATCTAGTCTTCGATTATTTAAATTCTCTCCAATCTTTCATACATTATTTTTTAATGGAGAACGGTGTTCCGTTTATTTGAGTCTCAGGCTCAATGTTTTTAATTGTGAATTAATTTGTCGTCAATTCTTAGAAATCACGATCTCTACTGAATTAACTAATGAATAATCAACTTATTGTTTAGTCGGTTTGGTATACGCGTGCCACATTGTTATTTGAAGCTCATATATGTCGAAGACTTGAAGTTTTGACATAGTTCATAATAATGTAAATTCATTGGTTCGTGATAGTAACACATACATATTGTGTTTTTACTGATTTCACAAGAGAAATAGAAGATGGAGTAAAGAAGTATTAGCTAGGGCTAAAATTAATCGCTAAAATCTCTAATAGTTTCGAATGTTATAAAGTAAATAGCACGAAAATAAAGGATAAGTTTTCTTTTTTTAGAGGCGAAATACCAGAATGCCCAAGACCTGAGAATACATCAAAAGCTTTGGCATCAAGCCAAAAGGATCAGCTAGCTCATCTACTCCAAACTTGGCAATATTATGAGCATCTGTATTACTATTACCTGATCTAAGAATATGTAAAAAAGAAATTGTTGGGTTTCGTTCAACAAGGTTTAGCAATAACAGAACCGAAAGTACGATAAAAGAGAAACACATATTTTACGTGGTTCGGATATGAACAATCCTACATCCACGGAGA
>JAYMSL010003346.1:0-12581 GCA_036897195.1 Plantago coronopus | reverse complement strand
AGTTGATGGTGGCTAAGAAATGTTACACTTTGGAGATGAACTCTTTTTGATTGTTCAGTTTTCTTTTGTTTTCTGAGACGGTTTCAATGTATAAATCAATCCTGTCTGTATATATTACACGCATTTTGGTCTGCATTTACTTTCTGCTGTGAAAGAAGAATATCTGTGTAGACTCGAAGTGCAACAAGTTTATGCCCTGGTTGGATCTCTGATCTATCAGTGTGCAGAATCGAACGTTTATAATTGCTGCAATTCGAAAGTGTTCTTGTTTTTCTTTTTAGATAAACACATTGACTTCACTAGTGTATTCAAAATCGGTTACAAAGGAGCAAAACAAAATAAAACCATCACTCTTATACTCTTAACAGTCTCTGCTATAACTTGAAGGTCTCTTCTCAGAATGAGCCTCTACAAGCAAGCAACAGATGAGGGGAGGCAAATTACAGAGGGGGAGGGGAAAGTCAAGCAATTGTACTGGAAATTGAGCCATCGCTATCAGGTTCCTGAAGGTTTCACTGCTATCCCATCGTCTACTTATCTCCAAGGAGGTGCTGATCTTATCATGCGATACACTTGTGTATGGAGAAAAGGGAGTCCCCTGCATGACTGTAAAGCGAGGTGAAAGGACCATCATAGGCGCTTCGTTCAGTTGCATACTAAGTTTATGCTTGATGATAATGCGAATGTGGTCAAGTTTTACAGTGATGATTGTGCAGGTCACTGATAATTGGCTGCTACTAAAATTTGCTGCAGATATGCAGCAGCATGAGTTGCTGAATCAGGCTTCTCTTTACGCATCTTTGGTAGATCAGTTTCGAAAACTTTGGCTCTTCTTGATGGATGACAGAATTTGCATTTGCTGAGGGACAATCCACTAGATTCTCTGCAGTTGGACCCACTGCTGGCAGTTCAGACCGAGCATCCCTCTCGATGCCCGATAAACCAATAGCCACACCACCATTGACATTCTCAAGAGGAATTTTTTTCGAAGAATTTCCCGTGAGTGCATCTTTCTTGGGTAAAGCAGCATAGGAACTCTCCTCACTTTTTACAACTGTACCATTTTGAATTGTTACTATTAACTCTGGGTTGATTTTGTATGAACTGCATTTGCCAATGAATGTTGTTTGTGATTGACATCAGCAGGTTTCTTTGCAGAAACGCTACCCCTGTCTCGTACGTAAAACAGCATATAGGCTTTTTGCCCTAAAACTTTCTTCTCACTAACTTTATGATGTAAATGAAAGTGTTCTTGTTTCATTTATCAGTTCTTGGTGGGATAAATTGTGTAGAGTGAGTATGTTAATAACAAACTTGGTGCTGAAAAGCGGTTGCAGCTATGTATAAACATCCTGGCAATCATATCATCAGTACATCAGCACGAAGCTGAACAAAATTCTGTACATGTCAAATAACTATCACTGAAACTTGCAAGGGACAACAATATGTTTGTTTCTAGAGTACAAGGTGCAATCTCAGTACGCTGCTAAGGTACTGCTAACCAATGTGTTGCAGCTAAAGCTCAAAAATCAGAGAACTCCGAGTCCGATATGCTAGCCAGAACTACAAGAATTAGCTAACTGGGGGAAAATTAACTTCTGCTGTTGTGATGATTGACCAAAGTTCACATGTCCGAAATAGCCACATAGGCTAGCTCTGTGACAGGAGTTCATACCGCACCAGTTTTGCAGTACAGTCCAGTAAATCATTCATGTGTGTGGAGTTCTTGGCCTCTTGAGCGGACCTCATCAGCACGCTCCTCATCTTGCTCATCGTGTATCATGAAATCCCCATTTTCACAATATAACCGGGCCAATAATGTAGGTGATAGAGGAGTGTAGTTACCTGAAGTCAAACAGAAAGAAGAAGATTTGAATTCAAACATAAAAGTGTGATTTGTATGTATGTTGACAACCATATTAAACCTTTATGGTTAGTGAGATCAAGCACATCATTTGGGAAAAACACAATAAATGCATTCTTATCCACATTTTAAAATGATGTGACTGGATTTCTGAGACCAACATCAGGTGCATGTAAGAAGAATGGTCTACCATGAACAATTTAAAGAACGGACCTCTAAAAGATGAACTTCTCTCGAATTCCCTGGTTGAATGCAACAATATAGTCCCGGATAGTACGACTATGAAAGCACATAATTCTGATATGATGGTCCCAAAGCTTTGACCCTCCCAATCCTGTTCCATGACATCTTTCAGCATTCGTAAAATAAAGGCTCTCATTCCATTCTGTATGTTTTATGAGGAGACACAGGCCACGTGCATGAACAATAATACAAATGTTCCTAAATCGTAAACTTTACCTTAAACATGATTACGCTGGCAAGTATTGTAAGTGATGTGAACATCACATAATAAATTGGCGAGACAATGGCAGTATTGAATGTATCAAGAGCCTGCACAAAATGAACATAGTAATGAAGCTTCAATGGGTAATAAAACATTAAAAGAGGTGTTCGAATATCAGAACTATCTGTCTAGTTAGAGCATGTCTTTCAAGTTTCACATACATCGGATTGAACCTTAATCTTCTGATGACGTAATATTTAAAATCCACTTAGCTTTTCTGCGTCAGAATCAAGAATTATTGGTACGACTCTCATTGACTATGATTGAACCACCAAAAAAGTACTCTGCAGTTTCTAAAGTCAAGTCCAGAACCCGTTTTCAATGGAACCTAATATAAACTCTTAGTGATTTCTTTTCAGATATCAACAATGTTACAGAATATTGTAGATTGCAAAAGATGAAGTAAAATGTGCCTCTTCAACTGGTAAAGTAAAATGTATATTTGCTTGATAAGTTTCATAAAGTGTATTACCCAAACCCATATTACTTTAAATCCCCAGGTACATTGTTTCCAATATAATGATGCAGGGATAGTAAAAATGAGCAATGCACATAAGACACAGATGAAAGTTCTCCAATAGCATGTAGAAAGGACAGACAGAATCAAGGGCAAACTAGAAGTCAGGATATGATGCACAAGAACTTTAGACTAGCCTGGGGTCATAAAGGGTCTAAAGTCTAAACTATGATTTTAGAATATTCTTACTATAGGCGGACAGCCATTAGATCTCTTACTTGCCTTGTTTAGGTAATTCATTTGCATAATCACACAGGTTGCCACAACACACATGAAAATCCAGGTCTCTGGGTAGATTAACTGGTTCTTGCCCTCAAACGTCAGTTTTATAGAAGTTCCAAGGGCTTTGACACTCATGACCTGCACAACAGCAGGAATTCATCCTTAAATTACAATAAAGAAGACAAAATTCTAAATATTAAATGTAAATCACTTTCTACGTGCATGCATAGTGTTACAGTCAACTACGCAACCATGAATAAGTAATATTACACGTACACACGTGACATATGAATATTTCATGGATTATTCTGTAGATTACTAGTCATTCTCCAGCATGGAATTCAACCCGAGATATACTATGTTTTAGATAAAGGAATGTCTTATGAAGGTTCAGTAGATTATCCTACACTTGTACCATGACAGCAAACACTCTTCTTCCAAGAAAACAATATACAGGATATACAGTGAGCAATCTAGAGCGAAAATAAAATGAAAGAAGTATGGGAATAACATCTTAATCAGTTGCACCCCACTCACTGGATATTCCACTTATACAATCAAAAAACGAAAACTCCAACGCACAGTAGCCAAGTAGAGCATCTGCAGTTATAAACATATAGCAACCTAACGACAATGTTACATAAGCCATCACGAAAAAGTATCACCAATGAATTATAGTAGCTAGGAAGAGTGGCAACATAAACATGCCTTTGTGTGATTAACTATGAGAATACAATTTATATCATGGTCGAAATATTTAAATTTACGTTAATACTAAGGCATTGTATGAAATGAAGATAAAATGACCTGGGTGGCTCAGAATTTACCGAGAGAGAACCCATCAGTGAACAAATGCCGGTGAAAACAAGTACATTCGTGTGTCCACATTGGGGTGAAAAATAGAAAACAAGAATGAACACCAAAATGATGACTGATCCCACGTAGAGTAAAAAGGCTGAAATTAAACAAGATTAATAGCATTAGACTATAACCTTCATCCTTCAAGAGAAAAAAAAAAGGAAGAAAAATAAAGAAAAAAGGAGCATCTCCTTACTGGGCTGTGTGGCCATAATCCATACTTCCTGGACTGAAGCAATTGCCTGCTCTTGTGGTGCATGAATGACAATAATGATTGAACCCGCTATGCACATTACACATCCCAACATCCCCAGGTGATGTAGCTTCTCATTTAAGACAAAATGAGCCAGTACAGCACTGCAACAGGACAGTGTTATACATGGAGCAGAACAAAGATCATGTATACTGATTACTGAGAATTAGATGGAAAATGAGTGTAAGAATAATCACCTCACAATGATACTCAGAGCGCCAAGAGGCGTGACAAGAACTGCAGGGGCAAATGCATATGCTACAAAATTTGCAGCCTCTCCAACTATCACTGCACGTACAAGACAAGAGCTTCTAAGTTGTAAATCCAGAACTCAGGAGATTGGATAATTATTCTGAATTCAGAAATGCAATATACTACTGTAGCAGATTGACAAATCAAAGAGGTTAGTTTAATTTTGGAATAGAATCTCCATAGAACTCTCTTAACATTTCAGGGAGTCCTTAACAATCAGATAAGAATGTTAATGACTCTGTTGTGGCTTTTGTTACTACTACTGGAGACCATAAGCATTTGCCCTTAAAAAGGAATTCGATATGCCTACACACTCCTGATGATGTCAAAAGAAGTCAGTAACTCCCAAGGGGTCATCCAACCAGCAGTAAATTGTAATGAACCAAAAATAACCACATTTCAGTAAATATATTGCCTGAGCAGAATTCATTTGTTCATCGGTGGAAACTCAAAAGTTCAAAATTGGCATCTTGAAGGGAGATATGTTTATGCATAACAATAATAATACTGAACTTATACTTAAGAGGGAAGACTACAATCAAGGTCACATTTTAACCTGCTTGTTCTGGGTACTCCTGGCCTAAATGCAAGTATAAGACTGACTACAGAAACACCACCCTCACCAATACTGCAATACAGTAGCTCATAGTGCACGATAGCCCGAGTTTGCCCTTCAATATAATGCACAACATCACGGTTTATCCTACAAACTCAACCTCCAAACAGTCCTTCCAAAGATGCTACATTTCACATTCCATTTGCTATATTGAAACACAATTTCCAAACTACACAATTCCAGCAAATATGACAGAAAAAAAAAGGGAAAACAGGATTTTGAAAGTTATTGGCTTACTGGTGATCATGCCAATCCACCAAAGGGGCTCCATCAAATATGTATATCCACCCACACCTAACAACATTCAAGAAAAATCATCAGAATCCAACAAAAAAAAAACTTATCAAGAATGGGGAGGTGAGATTGAGTACCAGCCCTAACGCCAGTGGCAGCAGCAGCTCTCCGGAGACCTTTCTTCTTGATGATGAAGCTGGCCCCGATAAACCCACTTGAAATAAGAGCCAAGAAAAACCCTTTGACATTGTCTTCAGAAGAAAAACCCATGTGAATTTTGTAGTACTAACTACTAAATGATGTGCAATAGCTATGATAGGTATTTGTAATCTTGATTTCTCCTTTCTTCTTCTTCCTCATGGGAATCGTTCTTCAATCATTAGCTGAATTTTGTGAGTTGTCATTTACATTTACGTGTGGTCATCTAAGGATCAATCATGAGCTTATTTTGCTTTCATATTTCTCTGTGGGGTTTGGATGATCATGAGCCATTGTTCAATGGTTTTTTTATTTACATTAAAAGTTGGTATCAACTATCATCATCATATTCATATGATATGCTAAAATAATGCTACATTTGTCACAATTCACTAGTATTGGTAATCTAGTATTAAACCATATTATTTGAATTTGTAAAACTAAAAACTCGGTTTGTTGCGGACCGAAATGGGCCGAGATCTTGATCCTTTAGATCGAGATGGTTCTGGATGGTTTTCTGGATTATATGATAATCCTAATAACCTCACAGTGGGCCACACATCTCTAAACTATTTTAGGCTGACTTAAAACATGAGGTTACTATGGATGGAGTATCGAAAAAAAGGTGTACATTATTGATATGAGTGACGTTATCAATTCATTTAATCTATCTAAAACTTTGGGACGATTTTTTTAAAAGAATTTAAATGTCTAAATTAAAATGGAGAACCATTATTAATCATCGCTTTGCTGCTTTAAAAAAATGTCTAAATTAAAGGTAAACTTCTATGACTTCAATATTTTAAGATAAGATGAAATTCCATTGTGGAATAAGAGTCCTCTATATCGGATATTGTCTTCACCTATATTATATTTTCTTTTAATTGTCGACACGAAAGTGGTTAATCACGTGTCTGAGAGTATAAAAGAATTTTCAAGAATTATTAATAAGAAGGGAACTTCTAAAATACTGGTTCTAAAAGTCACAACGAAACACAAATGCCTATAGAGGACATATTAATTCATGATGTTTAATTAAAAGTCTCACATTAATTGATCGCAGTGGTTAACAGATTTAGGCTCTATTCAATTCGTCAGGAAATATATAAATTGAAGTGATTGGACTTGAACTAATTAAATTAGATTGATTGAACATGAATTGAACTTATTTTAAATATAAATTTTAACTACGTAAATTTAATTAAACAAAACTACCAAAGGTGAACTTAATTGAGTCTTAGTAGTTATCATTAGAGATAACTTGTTTTTCTCCTTACTTCACCAAAATGCTCTCTTTCGGTTCTTTGATAGAAGTAAACTCTAAAGACAAGGAAACTGGAAAGCCACCAACGTCGTCGGCTACGTCGGAGTTCTTAGCTCTTGGAAACCAACATCAGAGGAACTCTTCTACGGTTGGAGATGATGAGATGCCAGATCAAGAGATTCAATTGGGTGAAGGATCTACAAAGGCACAAGGCCCAGGTACAACTATCTCTTATAGGGATAAGTTAGCTGGTATATCGAAGCATAAATATTTTGAATCCTGGTTGAATCATATTGATAAAACGGCGGAGTTTGCGGATGATCTTGATGTGGCTCCAATCAATGATAGTATTCCATTTGTTTCATTCTCACCCAAGGATTGGGAGGATTTCAGCACACCCTGGAGTCAAGCCCTGATTATTAAAACAGTTGGAATACAAAGATCAATTGATAACATGCAGAAACATCTAAAAGGACTTTGGAAGGTTCAAAATGAAATTGAAGTGATTGATTTAACTAAGGGGGAGTATGTGGTTAAGTTCTCCAAGACAGATGACTATTCCATGGCAATGGCGGGTGGGCCTTGGTTCATGTTCGACCATTATCTTGCTGTGCAGCGATGGAAGCCCCGATATGTTCCGAATCAAGGTTTGTTTGAGTCCATGGCTATGTGGATTCAATTACCAAATTTACCTCTTGAATTGTACAATCCTAAAGCGTTGCTGGCCATTGGACGGAGTTTAGGAGTACCAATCAAGATGGATATGCACACTGTTGGTGTATCTCGTGGTCGTTATGCCAGAATTTGCGTAGAAATGGATATCACTAGTCCACTACCTGCACAGGTTCAAATTGGTACACTCTTGCAGCAGGTTAAGTATGAGCTTAAACTTGACTTTTGTATGAAGTGTGGACGAGTTGGGCATTTACAAGAAAATTGCACCTTCAAGCAACAGCTGCAAACTAGCTCCTCTCCTATGGAACAGGACAATGTTTCCTCTTCTTCACAGCCTTCTAGTGGTAAAAATAAGGATAACTGGGAAATTGTGGTAAGGAAATCCTTCCCACGACGACGGAATAATGCGCTTGCTAATCGGAAGAGTTCAGGATCATCCATTGGTCAAGGAAACCGTGAAAATCACCAGCAGGAGAACACTTCCAAACAGGGTAAACAACCAAGGGAGCAGTTTCAAAAATCTAAGAACCAAGGGACTGATCTGCAATTTAGTAACAAATTTGCCGGTCTAGTGGAGCACCCAGATGATACGTGGCAGCCTGATGTTTGCCCAGCAGATGATGAACCGCTTGTGGAGGAGCAGCCAACACACCAGATTAGTTCCACCGTCAGTGGACTTAATATGGGTTCAAAATCTGGGCCGAATGATTTTGTGAAGGATGGTGATGGTAAGCAGATTGTGGCCCAATTGCCTTCTACTTCTAATGTGCAAAATGTTGGCCTAAGTGACATTACTGATATTACTACTAAGGAATTAGTTCCTTCTCCAAAAGTTAATATTTCTAAAAGTACAACTTCTCCTAATGGGGATCATTAAAAAACTTTACTCTTACTGAAATGACTCACAAAGGCCAAAATGTCATTTTGATGGAGGTTGGAGATAAGGCTCATAAAATGGGGAATAATTCTAAAGGTAAAAATAATCCTAAGGGTAAAAATACTAATAAAACTAATACTGCTAAGGCTAGTGTAAGCTCTAAAACTAAGGATAAAAATGAAAGTTCTTTTCGGACTAGTGATGAAACTTGTGGTCAAAATATAGGTTCTATGGAAAATAATTCTATTAGTAATAATGCTATTAGTCCTAATACTACTACTATTATGAAGGAAGTCAGTAACTCGGTCCTTGTTAATTCTCCTAGATCTAATTCTTCCTCTCATAATACTCCGGAAAATGCTACTAATAGTAGAATTAATCGAAAGTATAAGAAACATGGAAAATTAAATGAACTTAATGCTGTCAAGGACATTCTTGAACAGCCTAATCATGAAGCTTTGCAATTGCGTGGCTCAAGGAAGATTGATCCATTTGTGCATGCAACACCCTCGGTAAACAGCACATATTCCACCTTTCTCCTTGGCCGGAGCACAGCTAATCAATTAGTGGAGAGTTCCAATATCTCCACTAATGAAAACTCCATTCCAGCTTCTTCTTGTAGGGTGAGTGCTCTTAGAAATAAGTATGATATTGCAGTTGCTTCTCTGAAACAGTAAAAAAACTAAACTGCAAGCTAGAACTATTAAGCAACAAGAGAAAGGGAAAAATGCCGGGAATTCCAATGAATCAATCGCAGGTAAGAGAGAATGGCCGCGTTCCGGAGTTGGAAGAGACCGTTGTGCAGCCGGATTTGACACAGATTCCTGTTGCTTCACTACCAATGGTGAATGGTCATGTTCCGTCGTTGATCCCGTCACAGGGCAGCAATCAATTGGGGAACTTGTCGCCCCGCCAGTCTCCAATTTTTGGACAGAGTCAAATGTCAGGGAGCTCTATCCAGATTGGGCAAATAAATGTGCCAATTCCAAATGCGGAGATAACAGGGACGAAGCTTGTGCCGGAAGCAGTGCACCAGCATCTTCAGGACAGGCAGGGCTTACCACCAAGGGGAATGTTGCAGCGCCAGGGCATGCGGCAGCAATCAGCACAACGGGTGGCAGCGGCAATGAGGATAAGGGATCCGAATTCAGGAAGATTTCAGAGTCTTCCAAGGATGGTCAATGGTTATGTAAGGGGTCCAGTGCATCCTCCAGCTCTTGGGGTGCCTGCAAGGAACTACAATCGAAGGATGGTGCGAGAGGGATTGGATCCACGCTATCAATGGCGACCAGTGCAGAGGAGTGGAGTGGGGTCATCTTTGCCGCCAAATCCAGAGATTCAAAATCAAGTGGAGGTGGGGGTAATAAGGATTCCAGCAGAGGAATATGCAGCAAATTCCAGGATAATAGATATAGACACCAACCTCTTTCGGATTCAACCACTTTATCAGTATCCAACTTTCTTTCAATGGGAGAGGCTAAGTGGGGTGTCATCAGTCCGTCTTTACGCATCACAGATAAACCTCACGACTGGCAGGGAGCTCCGACACCTGCTCAGCCTCCAACCATGGGTAAAAAGGGGGGGGGGGAATGCAATGGTCTCATCAACACCAATCGGCAACGAGGACAGTGGAATTCTCATGAACAAAGAACCGGGGAGGTGGTATCCTATATATAACCTCACCAACATCCATGAAGATTCTCATATGGAATGTTAGAGGTGGTGGTAGGCCACGGATTAGGGCTGCTCTAGAACGATTTATTAGGCAACACATGCCACTCATCTCAATCATTATGGATACTCGAATGTCTTTTAATGAGTCTCTTACCCTGGTTACTGGAATAGGATGCCCTAATAAAATTATCGTACCTCCTTCTGCTGATAGTCCCCAGGTTGGTGGCTTTTGGGCTCTCTGGAACTCTTCTGAAGTGGATGTGCTTATGCAGGATGCTAGTGATAGAGTGCTTAGTGTAAGGTTGATCCAGCCTTCACAACCTCTTCCTATAACTCTCTCTGCAGTGTACAACTTCCCAAACCCTGCTCAACAACAACAGGTATGGACTGATTTAAATATCATTAGTAGATCCATTGTTGGTAATTGGATTGTGGCAGGAGATTTCAATGCTATTCTTAGTCCTGTTGATAAATTTGGTGGTAGGACTGCTCTTTCTAGGGCTTCTGAACATTTTGCTGCTTGTATTGCTGATTGTGGTCTTACTGATCTTGGTTTCTGTGGTGGCTCTTATACTTGGTGTAATAGGAGATATAGTTCTAATTACATATGTCAAAGGCTTGATAGAGCTCTAGGAAATAATGATTGGCTGAGATCTTACCCTTTTACTATTGTCAAGCACATTGCTAATGCTATTTCTGATCATAAGCAGATTCTTATTGATTCTAGAGATGGTATTAGAAGAAGTACTAGGGTTTTCAGATATGAAAATATCTGGAATGATAGTGTGATGTTTAGAAATAATCTGAAACTTATGTGGTCTAGTGATAGTAACCTTAACCTGCAAGCTTTGTTTCATAGATTAAGTGTTAAGGTGCAAACTTGGCCTGTAAAAACTTTGCATCAACTGAATCATAGGATTAATGTTCTCTGAGTTCTAGGTTCTTATGGAATGCTTCTTCTGAAACTGCTAGTAGAGCTAAAGTGAAATGGAAGACTGTGTGTACTCCTAGATTTATGGGAGGCCTGGGAGTAAGAAATCAGATTTTCTTTAACCAAGCCTTCCAGATTAAACTTGTGTGGAGGCTGTTATCTCAACCTCAGTCTTTGTGGGCTAGATTTTATAAGTGTTTGTACTTTCCCACTTGTTCCTTCTGGATTACTGTTGCTAAAACCACTGACAGTTGGTTTTGGAAGGGTATCCTTAAAGTTAGGGATAGAATCAAGCCATACCTTCTCTGGGAGGTTGGGGATGGAAGGGATATTGACTTTTGGAATGATTGTTGGTTACCCTGTGGTCCTTTGCATGATTGGTGTGGACAGGTTAATCGGGTTAATCATAAGGTGGTGGATTTTATACACAACTCTACTTGGGATTATGGTGCTCTTGCTCAATATGTTCCTATCCATGTGTTACTGCTTATTTCTAGTGTTCAGATAACACAGCATAAGGATAAGCTTAGGTGGAAGTTGACTACTTCATGATCATTTTCTATTAAGTCTTGTTATTTGGCTCTTGTTACATCTATGACTCTGGGTCCTTATTGGCCATGGAACAGAGTTTGGCACCTGCAGGTTTATCCTAGAATTAGAATGTTCTTGTGGTTCACTGTGGGATAGACTTCCTACTCTTGCCAGACTTTATAAATTAGGGATAACTGCCTCTGATAGTTGCCCTATGTGTGCTCAACACCCTGAGACTCTGGCTCATCTTATTCTTCAATGTCACTGCTTTACTTGGTTTAGGGAAGCTGTTGTTCCTTCTGCTTGGTGTTCTCCTTCTCTTACTCTTTCTGATCTTTTCTTCAAATTGAGTCTTTCTGTAGAAGGTAGAGTTCAAATGGCTATCATGGCTTGGATAATATGGAGGTTTAGAAATATGTTTGTCATGCAGGGCATCTTAATTAATCAACAAGATATGCTTAGGTTGTTTCTGTTACAAAAACTGAACGATATTAACGAAGTGTAGAAAAACAGAAACGGTTTAAGGAATCGAGGCCTGTGCGCACACAGTTTCCTTAAAGCAAATTTGTCCTCTCACTTACGGTGCTTAAGACGTTGGACAATTGCCTCCCAGGATACAACGATTATACGAAACTACTAGTTGCACAAACTAGCAATTCCCAGCGAACTGGATAAATGACTGGATTATACTGAAGGGGAAGGGAAGAAGGATGCAGGAGAAGAGAAGAAGAGAAATGATTTTTTCTGTGTGTTCTTCTCTTAAACCTGATACATATTTAAGCAAGGAAATGAGACTTTTCAGCTATTCGTAACTGAACCTCCATGACTGCCACTTCACAATAATTACAAAACTGAAGTGTAATGACTACAACAACTTAAGTGTAATTATGCAGCATATGAGTGACTGTCAAACTCCTGACAGTTACGAATTGGAAGAATCTGGAAGGATGGAACCGGACCGAGCAGCAAAAAAGTGGCTCGCACGGGCCAACCGTTTGAGCTCAAACCAGTCCGGCATTCGTGTACGCAAGGGATGGCACACGCTCGCACACAAGTTCCACTAGTCCGTGTACAAATCTGGCCAGGATTTGCACCCCCCCCCCTGCGCCC
>JAYMSL010003345.1:0-12584 GCA_036897195.1 Plantago coronopus | reverse complement strand
GCATGACGACATGACGTAAATGAGTATGGCGATATATATATTTTTATAAGAGTAGAGGGTAAATGAGTATTAATCAAATACAACACATACACAAAATATATGTCAATGAAGAGATATATGAATGATAATTCAAAATAAAATTATCTGCATTTATGTTTCAAAGTAGAACTCAAAGACGTTCACCAAATGTCATAATTAAGCTTTTGAAACACTCAACATTGAAATCGCATGCACAATAACATCAGAAACATTCAATTGAATTATCATTCTTGAAATATAATTAATAGAAGTGACTCGACAATATAAGTGTGCACGTTGTGAAACGGACTCGTCAAAAATTCATTTAACCTCAACTTTTCAAATGAAATCGTGTCGTTGTTGCTCCAACATAATTTCGTATATCATAAACCATCGGTTGTAAATTGCATACGTGAAACTTGGGGTCTTCTCTCTCCTAGCCTTCTTCATTGAAATATTTGTTATGATGCTAAACTTGTTTTTGTAACACCTTCAATAATCTTTCCTTTTCAAAATAAATATTGAAGCATAACTGCAAAATAATTATAATGGACATTTAAATCTAATTATATATATAAAAAATCATTATTTTTTAACAATTGCAAAGAAAAAAGATATTTAATAAGTATCTAAAATTTTCAATTAGGAGAGTATTTAATGTGTGAGTAGTAGGTTGTGGTTTGTATTGAGCGCTGAAAGATTTACTTGAGGTTATGTGGTTATTTATTGAAACTAAAATTGGAGTAAATAACATAGTTGAAGTGAAAGATAAAATAACATGGTTAAAATTAGTATAATAAATTCAAAATAATGATGAAATAAAATAATAATATGAAAGTTTTCGAGTTTTTACTTGTTTTTTAAAAATTATTTTCAATAAATAATAATATTCACAATTGGTGCCTACAAATTCTTCTCGTTGCTGTGAGTATGAATATATATATTTAAAAAAAAAAATTGAATTTTCGTTGATGAATAATAATGAGATTAAATAAAGTAGATATGTAAACAACATATTAAAAATAAGAATTGTCGAGTGGTGAAAGTGTTGGAGGAGAGGTCGGTTTTCAAACTCTAGCGGAGGCATATGGTATGGATTTATTTAGAGCTATAAGGTTGGTTTATGTGTAATTGTTGTTATAAGGTCGGTAATTAAAGGAATAGTCTAGGAATAGAGTAGGGCAAGTTAGATTTGACGTTTAAAAAAAAACAAAAAACAAAAAAACTCAGTAAAATACCAGATAATAATCTCTTCTACACCAATAGGAATGAATGCATAAATTTTGAATGGACCAATGAGAGCCTTGAAAACTTTGTGTTTTAGATTATATGTTAAGTGTAGTTATATGGTTGGTAAAATAATATTATAGAAATAGAGTATGGTAGGTTAGATTTGCAGTTTCGAAAATATTATATATGCATATATATAAGGTTGGTATAGACGAATTTAGAGTTATAAGGTGGTAAATGCATAGAGTATGAGTGCAGTAGTTAGATTTATTGTTTTAAAAAGAACATATTGGACTTGAATATTTAAAGATCATACGTGAAACCTTTTTAAATTAATAAATTATTAATTTATCAATATAATAATATCTCATTAAATTAATAAAATATTCTGGTCCCAACATTATTAATTTATAGAAGTTTTACTATATAATATGTGTGATAACCCGGGAACCTAGATGATGTGATGCGTCTAACGGGGAAGATGTATGGTATTTTTTAATATAATTATTAAAAATAATTAATATATTAAATATAAATAAAAATATTCAAGACTGGTGTCTTTGGATTCGTCTCGTCACGGTGAGTACGAATATATGTTTAAATTATTTTTTTAGATTTTTGTTGATGAATAATAATGAAATTAAATCAAAATTGATTTATACATAACATACTAAAAATAAATAGGGGACAAGAATCTTGAATGGACCAATAGGAATAGAATTTGGCTTTTAGAATGGACCAATAGGAAGTTGAGAAATTTTTGTGAATTAGAGTATATATAGATTCCAGAATGAAATTCTGCCAGGTGATTAACAAGTAAATCCCATGATACTGAACTGAAAACTCTTAAGTAAATCCCAGATACTTAACAGAAAACTTTTAGGTAAAAATCAGACGTTTAATATAAAAACTCCAGTTAATTACCAAATTAACCCCAAACGCGCGGGATTTCCTAATTGTACGGAAATTCCGGAATTTCCTGAGAATTTGTGCAAAATATTTATGTGAAAAAGCCCAACACGGAGTTGGCCCAGTGAGTATTTAGTGAATTACGCTCTATTTAGTACTCTCCGTTTAATTCGTCTAGTAAAGTGGTTAGGTCAACTTTTACACAAATTCTCGGAAAATTCCGGAATTTTCATGCGGTTAGGAAATTTCGCGCGTCTGGTGTTTATTTGGTAATCAAGTGGGGTTTTTATGTTAAGTGTCTGGTTTTTACCTGGGATTTTCTGTTAAGTGTCTGTGGTTTACTTTTTAATTACATGGGGGGTTTTCAAATGACTAACCAGAATTTCCTTAAGGTTATGGAAATTCTGGAATTTTCAGAGAACAACTCCAACTTTTAAGTTCGGGTTTCAGAACATGGGCCTAGAGAGTAAATATACTCGTGCATGGAGGATTTGCTTCAAATCTTCTTGTAGTGTGATGTCGATTCAAGTGTGTAAGTGTGATATGTGATGGAGACTATGATCATTTTGTTACCTTGTGTATGCTTGCTAATGAAACTGTGCGCTATGCAAATATTAATTAAAGTGTTTATTTCCCACTTAGTTAACAAATGTACGTAATATTATGTTGATTTGGCCGTAATTTAAGTAAATTGATATTTGGTTCATGATTTTAGTCTTTCGTATTTCGCATGTATTTATGGAAATAGTTAGTGATCCCAATAAGAAATGAAATTATATTTGAGATCATGAACCCATGGCCAACTAGAAGAGCATGGTGAAGGAGATGGGAGGTGGAAGGTTTAGCGGTTAGCCTTTGGATATGAAGTTAAAGCGTCACTTGTAATCTGCACGATTCTATTTTCAAGACTATAATGAATTTGCGGGAGTTGGAGGAAGTCTTAGGGTTGTTGTACTATTGTGGAAGCATTAACTTACACTCTAATCGAACCCCAAGTAAGATTTAATTCTACAACTAAGTACAAAATGCATTCAACATAGCTATAGGAGCGAGGAAGTGCGTTTATCCACACCAACCTCTATTGTTGTAACAAAAACTTGACAATTTTTTTTTATAACTAGGTGATGACAAAATTCTACTAGAAATAAACACATAAACCTCCGCCCGACATGGTTCGACTAGTAATAATAAAGTTAATATGAGCAAACATGTTTCCCGCAAAGTTAAAAAAAATCATTTGTCCCCTAAAGTTTCGAGAGGGTTTGATTTTGAGTTCCTCTCAATATTCTCTTCGTGTATTTATTTAGTCGAACACTTTCTAATTTTTATTTGAAGGGTGATACATCGAACAATATATTTCTTTTCTTATATCTACAAAGTTTGAACTCGGCACATGATAAATTGCTTAAGGCTTTGTTTAATTCGTCTGAAGTTTTGAGCCGAACTGAATAGTTTTGAACGGAGCTTAACGGAACAAATTGAACTTATTTGAAACATAATTTCAACCCAACAAATTTAAACAAAATTGATCTAATTTAACAGGTTAAAAATAAGCTAAAAAAAAGAACAGGTTAAAATTAAATTTCAAAAGCAATAACAAATAAATTTAATGTAAAAAAAACATACAAAGTAAAAAAACCGCAGCATCCGTATCTTGCGATCAATGTTGATGGGGGCGGCTTGCCCAATTACTGGAAATGCAGGAGTAGGAATCATTATACGTAATTTTGAAGGAACTTTTATAAAAGCTGCTGCAATCTATCTTGGAAAAATGGACCACAATGTCAATGAGGCTGAAATTCAGGGCATATTCTGGGGTTTAAAAATTGCTTATCAATTAGAGCTTAATTTCATTCAAATTAGAACTGACTCAAAATTTGCTATATATCTTGTTCCAACAAGCTAGCGAAGCAGGCGAAATGGCAGCACCACCACCTCATCAAGGAAATGCAGGAAATGAAGAATAAATTCACCGATGTTCAAATCGTCTTCGTCTATCGGCAAGAAAATAATGTGGCCGATACCTTAGTAAAAGAAGGACGAAAACAATCTTTTGACGCCCGTGTGCAAACGGCAGTAGTACTAATCTTGATGTTTCTAGTTTGTTGTGGGATATGTGCCCTACGTGGCTTGATGATGTAATCAGTAAAGACTCGATCATGACGATCCGCCATAAATCATAATGACTAATATAACCTAATCCTATTTCCAGTAAAAAAATAATAATATACATTGGTCAAATAAAATAAAATTGATTTTATTTTTATTTATTTAACTTATCCATATATATATAAAAACTGAATGATTTATTGAAAGCTCAGCCTGTCCACGTGGCAAAAAACTGATGTGGAGGTCTTTAATTTCTTCCAAGAACAATTTTGTGTGAGTCAGACGTTTATTTTGCCACATAAGCCTTATTCATCAAAAGATTCTTTGTTTTCTCAACATCTACACACGCCAACTCACTGCCATCCAACGTATTTTCATCTTTTGAAGGCTAAAACGCGTACAGGATGTTAAAAAGAAGCAATAAATTCGGTCAACCATTCTTAAATCCGTCTAAAAATATTTCAAATCCCAATATTTACTCCCAGATCCGCAATTTAAGGGAAAAAATCTTATGGAAATAAACTAAACACCCATAAGTACCACAATATATTACTCTCACAAACCCAATCATCATCAGTCATCACCCAATCGTTCTCCAAACGCCATGGAAGGCAGCAAGCTCAAGCTCAACTCAACCAAAACTCGATTTGCAGACCTCCCCGATGATCTGCAATTTAAGATTATGTTAGATGTTGGGACAACCAGCTTGGAGGATTATGGTTGTCATATTCATGTAAGTTTAAAAACTCAATATAATTCAATAACACTATACTAGACAGTGGAATTGAAATGTTATATCATTCTACAGGTTGATGATCTACACTATTCAGGTGAGTTCTCTATCTAATGTTGTTCTGTATACATCTTTCAATCTATGATTTTCAAGACTGATAACAAGCTTACAAACATGTGCTCTTTAGGTTTAACAGATGCCTCACAGTTTTACTCTTATAAGTTTATTCTTCTACTATCCTAATTATTTTCTCTCTTGTGAATGAAAGAGAGATCTGGCAGCACAAATTTTGAATACAGTATTCAGTTTATCAAGGCTGCTTACTCTATATAATTTCAGGAAATCCAAATACACAATATGCACTTTTTCTTTATACTATGAATTATAAATCATCTACTATTTTAATGCTTTCATCACATTTCAATGAAACAGAGATCTTCTTGGTGCTCAAATTTGAAATAGAGATTTCAGATTCTGTGTCAATGATCACACCATAACAACTAAGAAATACACAGGTATGTCATAAAGTATTGATAAACCATGCAAAACTGCTACTTATTAGTTAAGAAATCTGTTTACTACCGTTGTTTTCTAAACAAGACATTTATCAATTAATAACCACTAAAGTTTTCATTGTATTTCAAATGTTTACCACAAGTTAAGTTCATTTGTCAATTCATGTAAATATTACATTATAGAGTTCAAGGTCAGTCACTTAATTTAGCTAAACAACTCATATTTTGTTTAACTTATATTTGCAAAGTCCCACAACATATAAATAAGATCTTACAAATCAAGCAGTCAGACAAAGAAACTTGCTAATTCAGTTACATCATACAAACTCTACATCTTCAAATCTTGATGTCACCAACAATGTCTATCTACAATTTCAGAGGCTAAACTATGTAGGTAACTCATGTATATCATTTGTTGTGATGTATGGTATTCTAACAATGATAACTGCCTGAGTATACATTTTTAATTTGGATGATTCAGGCCAATTATTCCTTTAATGCAAGTTTGAAACAGCAGCAGCAGAAAAGAAAGCCATTTATCAGGTAAGTGAACCAATTTGCTTACAATATCTCTCAATATTCAAATAATTGCAAATAAGAATGTTGTTTATTAGATGAGTTCAACAGAGAAGTATGTATTGTTGAAATTAGGGTTTTACAGATACATGAAATGACTTAGTCTATCTGATTTTAAATTATGTTGGTTATATAAAACATACCTACTGATATATAGATTCTTTAGAGTCCTAACCATGCTCTTTCATGTCCTGAGCACCAACTGATAAATCCTGCAGTACAGTACAAACAACAATTGAGTCATGATTCATATCAGCCATCAACAACTTCTGACATATATGTCTATCTGTGCTGGTAGAACATATGGTTTCAATTATCCGTGCTTTTAAAAATGTAAAGTATTTCAAGTACAAAAAGATCTCGCCCTATAAATCAAATTGTCATAGATTCTCAGAGAGTTATAATTGTGTTACAAGATTAAAAGTTTCAGTTCATTATACTGATCAACAACAATCAGTTTTATGAGATAAATTCCCCAATTAGTTAACTGCACTTTACATAGATGGATAGAACTACAAAGAACTAGAAAAATAATGTTATTTTATATTCATATTGTTTCTTAAGACGTGCATTATCATATATGATTCATGGAAAATACATATATCAATCTTGCTATAAATCAGTATGTCAGTTTAAGAAATGTTTCATTACATCATAAGTTAGTTGGTGATATATACCAGTTTTTTTGTAGTGCAGATTGAGTGTTTATATTTAAAAATTAGTATATTACCATGCAGTGGAAGTTAAAATATAATGTCCTTTCTACAAGTCAATTAGTTGATTGTGAGACATCAGATTGAGTGGCTATAAATGACTCTAAAGTCTAACCTATGATACCTTAACCTACATAACTTGATTACTTAAACACAACTATATTGATACTACTTTAAGAACCAAGCTCTGGAGACACAAAACAAAAGACACAATACTTTATTCCTTTAATTATAAAAATTTTCAATTTTTTAAAAACTAATCAGTCAGTTGGTTCATAAAATGAAATCCTATATTCAGAATTTACCAAGCCCAAAGTTTGTTCTTGAATCTATCTATATATAATTTAGTCAAATTCTTTTTGTACCTGTGTTATTTACACTCAGAAAATGAATGGAAGTCATGTTCTCCTTTTGTTCTGCTCTTAACGTATATACCATGATAACATCTACACCAAAAAATGATAATAATCAGATTAGTATCAAACAAAAAAGCTTAGTAAAGCATCCTGATACACAAGTTAGACAAACTGTACAAAAGTTCACTCTAAACACAATTTCAAAACAATGCACCAGCTCAGTTTTTTTCAATATACTTAATATGCACCACTCAAGTTTACTCAAACTGACTATTAGTAATGTACCAATTTTCTTATAAGTTTTTCAAACTCTTACTTTATACAATATGTAAAAACAACTCTTCAAAATTTGGATAATATAGAGATACATTAACATTGAAAGCTGAAAGCTGCAACACATGGTATATACTTAACTGTTGGACATTATTTAACAACTAGGCTGCTTTGATGAGGTTCAAGTGTTGCCACCTACAGGATGATACAACCTGCAAAATCAAAGATGCATTAGTTATAGACTTAACTGTTTGCTATACCATTAAACATACAACAGCATCTCAGAGTTGTGGTGTATATTGAAGTATACAAATCATCTTAGTTAAGATACAAGTAATTTGTAGAGTTTACTGAGTCTATATTGCATCAACACCTTCTACTACATAATCCACAATATAAATGTTCCACTAACTTTTCTAAACAACCATGTGACAAAACACAACTCCCATTTGAATGACACATATATAATTACCAACTCAAAATGGCTACCTACTAAAACTCTTAAGTTTACAATAATTTGAAAGATCTATACCTCATCTGCCCAGTCTTATTATGTGTACCAGTGTGTAAGTTTCAGAGGAATACACACAGCCCCACATATCCAAATCTTCACATATGCACACATATCAAAGCATAAGTTAATATAACACACAATAAATCATTATTCAAATTATTACAAACCTCAATGGTTTTTAACTAATCAGGCAGTTGGTACTTAATTATCAAGTTGGTTTTTTAAATGAAGGCTCTACTTCAGAATGTTTGCAGTTGCTTCTCATTTTGAAATCTTTACTTAGATAAAAAAGAAGTCAGCTTAATATATTTAGCAAGGCTTAGATATAACAAAAAATATAGGGATGCAAAGTGCACGAAAACGCAGTTGTAAGTCAAGCAACAAATCAGTATGCTAATTTGAAGGCCAAAAGTAAAAAAAGTCAGAAGTAAATCAGATCAGTGTTAATAGTACAAGTGCATCTTAAATAAGGTATCCTGAAGGGCACATCAAGGAGAATAATATCAATCAACAGTATGTTCTTGCTCACATACACCTCTACAACCAAAAAACTAAACTGGCTTCAAAGCTTTAAGGCAGGCATAATTCATTTCTCAAAAAATTCTATTTGTCTGTGCAGATTTGAGATCGCATGCATACCAGTTTGGAGTAAAAACCAAAATCCATCTGCAACCGGCTCGATGAACAAGTGAGCTTTCTATAAACGACTCAAATTGAGTTTGTGATGCAAAACTACTCCAGATTTGTAGCTCTGTACTTCCAGAGCAAGAAAACACCCTAAGCTCTTCGATTCGATCTGAAATGAAAATAAACCGGCTTACAATGAAATTTGACAACCGAAAACCAAAGTAAACGAACAACGGAAAATTTACCTGAAAACGCATGTGTAGAATATAGGAGTCCGAAATAGAAAGGTCATTTCATACAATCTCAGGAGATAGGAAATGTTTATCTCCAACACCGGAAACCCTAGGTGTGTAGGAGTTTCTGTAAACGGATAGAATGGGTGTGAAAATGGCAGCAAGTATGCCAAGACCATCCAGATCTGTGAATCCAGAGCAAGAAACAAGCTAAGCCCTTCAATCAATTCGAAATTGTTCAGATTTGCTGGAAGAAATAGTGGAGCTATTAGGGAATCAACAAGGAAACTAATTATTATCTCAAAACAGGCAGAAATAGAACTATGAATCACCATTTGCACAACAATTTCAGGAGAAACTAACCTCAATTCAATAGTTGTTGAAATCTCGCGAAATGTCGAAACCCTAGGCGTGGAGGACATTCTGGAATAAATGAGAGGAGAAAATGACGGTACAACATAGGCATGTGAAGAGCTGAACAACATTTAGTATTTGCTTATAGTACGTGTGGTAAGTATTTGACTTGATACTTTAGAATAGTCTCTATAATATTGAGTTGCAGATTTTGGTTTCTAATTAAAATGAGTTTTCAATATATTTTAGTTTTCTCTTATCTATATATCGTCCAATTCGGTGTCTTATATATATTTTTGTTTTGTGATAGGTAAGAAAAATGGAGGACAATATTCCGAATAAACCACGATCGGCAAAGCATAAAAGGTTATCGAGGAAGATACCGACTTCCTCAGATAATCATATGTTGATGAGAATACTCCGCCTTCATAAATACATCAATACACAAGTTCACAAAGAGACGTTCGAAAACGTATAAGAAGAAGCCAAACTACATCTCAAGAGCTAATGAGTGACGTTACAAATTGTATTTATCGAAATTTGTGGGGTTACACTACCTTTTTTTAATTTATTATAGTTCATGAATATAAAAGATTAGAGTTCGAGTCACCCTTTTTTACCATTTTAATAATAAAAGTTAATATTATAGATTGATAGTAAATTGATAAACTTTTGAGACAGTCCACTAAAAGTAGATTTTTCGAAAAATCCATCTAAAAACAAATATCAACTTTTATAACATCAACTGTGTTAACAACTTTGATAAACTTTTGTAATAGAACATCAACTGTTTTAACATAAGTATCAATTATTCATAAAAACATCAACTTTTATAAAAAACATCAACTATTTTTCAATAAATATCAACTACTCTAATAGTACAATTATCCGTGTTTGACACTTTGACCTTAGTTTCAGTCGTATTCAGTTCAATTCAGTTCAATTTAGGTCCATTCAGTTCAGTTCAGTACAAGTGTGTGTTGTACAATATTTATACTTGAATTCAGTTCAGTTAAGTTCAGGTCCATTCAGTGTAGTTCATTTCATAAATTTTCAGAGATTTTCAGGTGAATTGAACAATGCCCTAAGTGCTTTTGTACTTTTTTATTAAATGATAAATTTAACTACACTAATTCTACACTTATACAATACGTTATAACTACAATACACACACCAACTTTATATTTCTAATCTAAACCAACCATCTTATGCATCTGTTGTTAGAATGCGTGACATCTCCTTTGTACAATTATAATATGAAACGGGTATGAATTATGGTATGATCAAGTATCCACACGAAAAGGTCCATTAGTTCATTATATAAGGTTGACAATAGAGTAACGAATTTGAACACAAGAATTATATATATCACTGTTACTCTAATAGCACCGAGACAATTTATATAATATATTATACTTCTTTCGTCCCGCCCGAAACTTCTCATTTGACTTTACAATCAACTAAATAAGAGAATGTTAATTTTGAGTAAAATAATAATAGTGAGTTGAAAATTATATATATTTTTTGTTAGTTCTTATACAATTCAACTTAATTTATATTGTGTTCAGTTCAGTTTAGTTCAGGTCCGTGTTGTACAAATTTATACACGAATGCAGTTCATTTCAGGTACATTCAGTTCAGTTAAGTTCAGAGAATTTCAGGTGAACTGAACAGAGGCTTAGTGGGTTTGAAATGTTAGTGGGCTTATTACTTTTGAATATAGTATTATAATATGGGAAAAAATGGAAATCTCTAAATGGGACAACAAAATTGGTAAAATAAGAAGTTTCGGACGGGACGGAGGAAGTATTATATATATACTCCACCGTCCTAAATTAATTGTCCACTTTTGTTATTATGGGCGTTTCAACGGAGTTGTCCCTTCCATTTTCTCTATCATTTTGAGAAAGTTTTTACTAACTGTGTCCCGTTAAACTTCATACATTTGTTATTTTTACCCGTTTCAAAATGGGACGGAGGGAGTCAGTGTCAGATGCAATGCTAATTTACGAACCCGGATATGTTAAGATCAAAATTATTCTATGCAACATTCTTAGAAAAATAAGTAATGTTTTATTAAAATATTTTTTTAAAAGCTAAAATGCATTTTAACTAAGTTCAATTCAATTGGTCTGAAATTTTCTAAACTTAACTTAATTGAACTGAATTTAAGGGGAATTTTATTTAGCCTTACAATTTATTATATTAACTTTAAATTTTACACACTTTCATTAATATTTTATGTTGGGCGAAATACTCAAATATTCAAATAGTCTAATCGTAAAATACACATATTTAGAAATTACCAACGTCATTCCTAGGCGAAGAATTAAAGAAATTTTAGGGTGGGGTATGCTAAATCATTCTTATCTCAGTATGCGCTATACCATGACAATCAACAAGAGTCAAGGACTGTCACTCGCTCATATTGGGTTATACTAACCCAATCCTTTTTTTAGTCATGAGAAATTATACGTTGTATTCTCGAGAGTCTCACTAATAAAAAGGGATTGAAGGTGCTCACATTTGATAAAGAAGGACTCCACGATGAACGTGGTTTAAAAGTAGTCATGAGTAATTTGTGTGAGGTAAGGTCTTTTAATGAATAATAACTTTTGGTCTTTTTTATTATTCTTAGTGCATTATCAAATAAATAACAACTTTTTCATGTTTTATTATTTGTTTGACATGTTATAGAAGATACGAACCAACCAAGAATGATTTTGTTTCTTAATAACTTTAATGATTTCGATGTATTTATCGACATCTTTTTGAATGATTTGTACTTTGTAAGTTTTGAATATTATTCAACCTTTTTACTTTCATATCCTTCAACTTTCTAAATTTCAATTTTAACCTCAATTTTTAGAACTTTTTTGCATAATGGTCATTTTCTTCAACCTTTGTTCTTCGAAAAAATAAAACCTCCATTGAATACCTCAAGCTTCTTCTTCCTCCTTCCTATTTTTTCATTTTTCTAAATAATTAAATGGGCGGAGCTCCAACGAGAGCTCCGGTGGCGGAGCTGTCAAAGCTCCATGACAGAGCAAATTAAACTCCCATGCGGAGCTGTCAAAGCTCCATGGCTAAGCTCCGCCCAGATCTGGGCGGAGCTCCACCCATGTTGGAGCTACCTCTGCCCATTTAAATGAAATGTTTTTTTAAAAAAAAGGAAATAAGAAAAAGAAAATGAATGAAGAAGATGAGAAGCTCCATTAATGGAGTCTTCTATGTTATTTTTCATTTTAAAATTAATTTTGATTTATTTTTAAAACTTAAAACTATTTGTAGTTACTTTATGTAAATAAAAATAAGTTAAGGGTGGAAATGAAATTATTAAAATTGCCAAAATTACAATTTAGTCCAAATGAATCATATGTGTTTATATGTTTATTAAAAACTGGATTTAGGACTTTGGTGTAAT
>JAYMSL010003344.1:0-12584 GCA_036897195.1 Plantago coronopus | reverse complement strand
ACCTTTTTTTGCCAGCCGTTAATGTGGCGAGTGAGAGAGAGTGGGAGGAGTGGGTTGGTGGTTTGCTGGGGAATTTGTGGGAAGTTAGGTCTTGTTTGGGGGGGGGGGGGTTCTCAAGATCTATAATATAGAGGCAACCTCCCCAAATCATATTTCTTCAGCAAAATGTTTCCCTTACTCTCCATTTGCATATATGTTCTGATGCCGTCAAAAGTACTTGCCAACTAAGAGAGGGAGGGCAGGCGGTTGAAGGTGAGGAGCTTGATAGTAAAGGTGAATTTAGGGTTTGGGTTCGGGTTGATTTGGTGGATATGGGTTTGAATTGGGGTTGGGTTTTGGGAGAGGAGATGGAGAAAAAGAAGGAGGAGAGTGATAGGAGAAGGAAGACAGAAAGTTCAAACTTTTTTCACATTTCACTCTGCGCCGCCTTGCTCCATCTCCGCCCCGTCTCAGCCACAAGATCAGCACCAGCACCACCAACCTCTCCTTCTCAGTCTCACCTAATTCCCTATCTCTGCCTCTAAAAACAATGGTGGGAGTGAAGGTAATGATGATAAGAAGAAGAATGAGGCGGAGGCTTCGATGGCGTTGGCTTAGGCTGGGAGGAGTTTGGAGGCTGTTTATGTTAGATTCTCCAAGAAAACACGTTTTTCGCGTGTAGCCCCAACAACACGCGCCTTAACGGAGAAAAATTAACGTCTGTCAAAAAATAGAGTAAGATGAAAATCGAAAATAGGTTATTGTGTGAGATGAGAAAAAAAAAGTTTGTGTGCAACTTGTCAAAACGCGAAAAGGTTGTAGTGTAAAATAAAATTAGTTCTAAAAAAAACTATAGGTTTGAGGATGTTTTGAAAAATTATACTACCTCCGTTTCAATAACAACTTTCTAGGTGACTTTTTTTGCGAACTTTAACCGTGAATTGCTCTAAAATGATACGACAAAAAAATATAGTAAAATTATATTACAAAAGTAAGCTTAATTATTTTAATAATATAATTTTATCATATTTTTTCGCCATATACTTTTAGAGCAATTCGCGGTCAAAGTTCGAAAAAATAGTCACCTATGAAGTACTTATTGAAACAGAGGAAGTAAGATAGAGTGGCTGATATGGTATATATATGAAATCCAGGCCTACTAGCTTAACTTTTTGAGTTAATGAGTTTGACAAATTAACGGATGAGTAACTTGATATTCATTTAAATGAGATGGGAGAAACTTATAAAGTCACTCATTTTTCATAAGTTTTTCTTAATTAGTCTTTGTAACCATCTTATAAATTCAATAGAGATGTAATATCTCGGGTACGTCACTAAAAATTGATTGAGATAAATTGTATATATATAAAGTAGGAAATCATACTCGCTTTTAATGAAATTTCCTCTTTCAATAGTATGAGCATTTTTTGGTGATTTTAATAGTAAATCCGTCAAGTCACCGGCCCAATTTACACCTGCAACAAACCATAGACCCGTTGTTCGAGATTTGCCTAAAGCTATGTTATTTCCAACTCAAATTTATTTGCATTTACTTCAGTTCAAATCAGTTCAGTTCAGCTCAGGTTAGTTCAAATTTGTGAACTTCAGTTCAGAAATTATCAGCTGAAAAGAACATAGTCTAACCTTGTTCAGAAAAAAAAATAAAATTAAATCGACGAATTATTACAAACTATTAATCAAATAAATATAATAAATACTTAAACTTGCGCCAGCTTCGAACCCAAACTTCCTACTTCCTATTTCCTACTCACCTCCTCTACCACTAGACCACATTATAAATGTTCGTTCTAGTTCAAAATTTGGTGGTTCTGGTTTTGGGAAGGATAAACCCACCTCTTGAGCGTGTAGGTTGGGACTTGGGAGTTGTTGTATCAAGAGCTATAAAGGATTTAAGAAATTCACTGAAAGAGACATCCCTCAAATTGGGGAGTGGGTATGGCAGTAGTTGGGCCAATTACTGTCAAAACAAGTTGTAGCAGTAGCACAATCAAACTTAGATTTGTTGCAAACTTGCAATATTAATCACAACCATGCAGATGCAGAGTATGTGTTTAATGTGGAGAAGAACCCTTCATGGCTAACAAAGCAGCTCCATATGCAGCTTCTGTTTGAAGTGCCTTACGCACAGGTAAACCAAGAACTCTCTGTCGAATCTGGATCCATTTCTCGTTTTTGGATCCACCACCTGCTGTAAATACTTCCTCAACTGGAGTAGCCCCTAGTTCCTTCAACAAGCTATAACCCCTGGCCTCAATTCGAGCAATCGACTCCAGAACACCATGCAAGTACTCGACATCACTTTCCGGCCTAGGGCCCAACCTGAAAATCCCAAACGACTGCAGCGTTAATTGAAGAAATATATGTGTGGCTGCTTTTAAGTAAGTATTAACTGCAGTATCTTGTTCTACTGAGATCTTACAGCATAGTCACACTTGTAAATTGAGCGTTTCACATGGAAACTGGCACTTGTTACAGGTTTTCAGTAAAAGACGAATACAGGTCTAAATAGATTGTTGTGATCACCACTTCACCAGTCTCCCCCATAATAAGATACAGGCCATTAACATAAACAGAAAATGTTCCATAATACCTGGGTTCCATGTTTGGGTCGGATACAGGAAACCGTTCACCGACACCTTGCAAGGGATAATAATGAAGAGGGGAGGCTACAGCAGGATTTATTTGCTCACTCAAATTCTGTAACTGTTCATCTGTAAAGAGTTGCCTGAGAACAGCTCCACCTGTATTTGAAGCTCCTCCGACAAGCCATTTATCATCAAGCCGATGGCTATACACTCCAAAACGTGCATCCTCTACTCTACTAGTGCTTAGTAGTTTTATAGCAAGTGTTGAACCCAACGATGTGACCTGCAGTTCGTACATGGAGATGCAGAAATTTATCGGTATTACACCAGTATTGTTAAGGACCAAATTGAATGGAAGAGATAGAAACAATAACAATAATTCATTCAACATGCCATCATTTTAGAAGCTTGTCCAAGTATATACTGAGTATAACTATATATATATATCTGGCATGATGAGGATAAATGCTTCTTACAGCTTTTCCAGGTTGATCAGCACGCGCTGCAAGAAAGGCTGCTATACTATCTGTGGTTCCTGTGCAGATGGCACAAGCCTTCGAGAAACCTACATAACAAGCTCCAATTTATTTTACTCTAAAAATGCCTGTTCTGTTTTGAGTATGCTGATGAAATCCAGATAAATTATAACTATGTAGTACTATTTGTTCCATTATAAGAACATGAAAAGGAAAATATTATTTGCAATCATCAGTTGCGTGAATGTTGTTTCACTTGGCTTCTCAGTGAATTCTCAAGCTTGAGCCATAAAGAGAAGCTAATATGTATAGAAGGAAAAAAGCCTAACAGAAATTTTAACCCAGTAAAACAGAGAATTGGCAAAAATGGAACAGTGAAGCAAACTCAGAAGTGAACACTGCAGATGGTGTTCTTTAGGCCTTTCAGTCGATGAAACTGGTTTGAGCATATGAACATAGTCGGTCATTATTGGCAAATGTACCAAACTAAAAAAATTAGTTTGTTATTTACATTTGTTCGTTATTTTACAGCAATGACCTCTTGACATTATTAGTAATCTTACCAAACTGCATTCTGATGCTCTCTTCCATAGAGCCAATTTTGGTCCCAGGAGGCTGTACAGCAGGCAAAACACGAGAGTATGGTTGAGAGAGTAGCCAACTAGGATACGACTCGACTTCAGGATCATAACCAACCTGTCAATTAACAAAATCTTTTGAGACCAAGTCTATTGGCAAACAGACAGATAATGTTACAGAGAGATGTCATATCGTACTTTCAGTGCGTTGTTATAATCAGACACTCCAAGCTTGCCATGCAGAAGCCACAACAACCAATCCGCTTGATGCAACAATGTGGCTGATATTTCTGTTGAGTTAACAGAATTCCACCACGAAACAAGTTTGCAGAGTGTAGAGGATGAAGAACAAACTGTATGGTTAACTGGAGCAATTGCCTTAACTGTCGGCAAAGCATCTGGGCAACTCTCATTGTAGAGGAAAGGTCTGCACAAAGGTTCACCAGTTGCACTGCCGCAAGAAACAGAATCATATTAGATTTATATAACCATATTACAAACTGGACCACATTTGTTCTTGTTAGAAGTTCAACCTATCAACAATGAGAGTTGTTGCAGAAGTCCCATCAATAGAAATAGATTCGACAGCAGGACGAAGATCGGCCGGAACATCTTCCAAGAGTGAATAAAGTGTGGTTCTCCAAGATTTCACCCAATCAATTCTCTCTTCACTCTTTCTAGTAAACACATACAAGCTAGCAAATTTATCTTACAAAAAACCAATTGAAAGTTAAAGAAGGAAGTCGAGAACGTTCTCTCCTCACCATGGCTCTGTTTAATGTCATTGTCAGCTTATTAGTCATCTTATCAGTTGATCTCACTATACGTTATTTTACCATTTATGTTTGCCCACTGATAAGCTATAAAGCAACCAACAAGACACAAAGGCAACTAAGCAAGATGAGTAATTCTGATATAGTATACCATAAATAAGGGGTACTCTCTCTTGCCCTCAGCCCGGATTTGTCCTTCTTTGTCAATCAGAGCATACCGAGCACCAGATGTACCAAAGTCCATTCCAAGATAAAGCCGGTCTAACGTGTTAACACCATCAATGTCCATATTCACCTTAGTACTATATCTCAAACTGGTAATTCTTGATTTCGACTTTCTCAAGTTGCAATATTCACCTGCAAAGTCAGTAAAACTGCTTACCTAGTAGTCTGTTAATTACCACAGAATTCGAAAAAGAATTAAGACTTTCTGCAGCAAGTCAGTGGTGATGAAGTTAGAAGAAAAATGTAAAGACAATTTTGATATATGAGTTGAGCTGCGGACTGGGGTTACCATTTCTTTGCAATCTTGAAGAGTTGGATAGTAAGGAGCAGATACTGTGGTTGTAAAGTGAGGTCACCATTTCTTCTTCCTCTCCATACAATGGATAATAGTATGAGTTTTTGGCCCAGGGGCATCTTTTTTAGCAAGTCTCTGGAGAAGTTGCAAAACGGTACCAAGACTATACTTGAATTGCAAAAGTAACACCAATATTTCCCTAACTACAAAGTCAGTACTATCATTTCAGATTAAGTACTGCCACTCAAATCTCAAATCAAAAGAAAGAGGAAGAGGGTTCTTGCATCATACGACAGTTTATAGAAGTTTGTATATACTTAAAAATTTAGGCATGGATCACATCTAAGCTCTAGAAATTTAGGCATGGATCACATCTAAGCTCTAATTTTACTTGAGAAGGCTGGAAGTAGAAGATGGTTTCAAGGCTAACTTTGCATTCTAGTCTTAGCAATTCACTGGCAATCTCCGCAACATTCAATCCTATACTTCTTTTTCTAATTTTCTATATCTTCACATTCGGCAATAACATGTGATTCAAAAGCACAGACATAGTAAGGACTGCATTTACATTTTAGAACTTGTTTTCTTTTAGATATACCTTTTCTTTTCATTTGTTTCTTCAAAACAATGCATGCTAACAAAATTCTGAAAGGACACATTCTTACAGCTAGATGCAAAAGTTATCATCATCACTTTGCCATGGTGCCACTGCCACATGAGCACAAATATATACTGACTTCTTATCCTCTGGCATGGACCTGCTATCAGTATTCTGCATTTCCAATTCACTTGGAGAAAACATCCAAGAAACAAAAATATGTCCGAGGTTGTAAGATCAAAAGGCATTTCATTTTCAAACTTTTCATTTCCATGACTTCTAATGTATTTGCTCAGCCATGCTTTTCCCTATCCATTACCACCTCAAGTAAAAAACCTAGAATCCACACACAATTTATTGTAAAAATGAGATGGAGTGAAAACTAGCCTAAACAGCCCAAGAATGGAATAAACAGATTAATCTGAGAAAGCAACATACCATGTCCGTAGGAAGAACCAAATATGGGAAAGAAAGTAAACCCATCAGCAAAACAAGTAGGGAACAATCAAAGAGAAACCTGATCGAAATCAGCCCACTCTTTAGCAACCGTGTGATAACAGTAGCGAAATTTGAAAAACTTGCAAAACCAAATCCATGCACGCAAATAAATCAAAGCACTTGAAAAGTTGAAATCAAAGAAATGCCAGAATATGCCAGAAATGTATAAAAATTCAATCAAACCCATTTTGAAGAGAAAAACTAAGTAACTGGCAACTATATTATTTCCAAAAGATACCACCAAAAATATGTACCTTCCCTAGTGCTCAAACTAAAATTCTAAACTAGCTGCATTTCTTCTAATCAGAATTAGTCACTACACTTAAGTTGTAGAACCGCTGTCCGGTAACGAACTATCAAAAATACTGCGCCTTTTCTTGTTTTGGTCTTCCCTTTCTTGGCGTTCAAAGTATTTTTGAGCATGGCTAGCAACTTGAGAAGGATTTCTCGTCGGAACCATGTACCTTGAAATGCTCTTCCAATCTCCTTTTCCAAATTCATCCAATCCAAGCAGAAACAATCTGTAACATGGTAAGAGGAATATATATTGTCATTCCATACTGAACAATTCAAAGGAAATCTAACAAATTTATGAATGCATCATAGTTACAGTCACCTCACCAATCAACCTTGTAATACATCCACATTCTTAACGTTTTAACCAGTTAACAATCATATGACTGGATTCCACAGAGATATACTTTCAGAATATATTTTGTATGTAACTCTAGTTTCAAAACATCAAATGCTGATACATGCACTGATATATAACAAAAAACATCTAAAGGTTAAGTTACAAATGTCAGTTAAACTACTTCATTTGATTCAAACAGTGTCCATCTGCACACAACAAGGAGTTACAATGACCTACTAGCAAAATAACAATGATCAACCAATCTCAAACGTGAAACATCACTTCCGCATACCGCAAATAAGTGATGAGCCAGTTTCCACTTCACATGGCAATAGTGATAACAAGAAAACAGAAGACCAAAGATTAATCACAACAACAAAAATCTAAAGGTTATGTTACAAATGTCAATTAAACTACTTAATTTGATTCAAACAGTCTCCATTTGCACATAACAAGGTGTAACAATGTCCTACTAGCAAAAGAACAATAACCAACCAATCTCAAAAACCACTTCCGCATGCCACAAATAAGTGATGAGCCAGTTTTCACTTCACATAGCAACAGTGATTAAACAAAAACAGAAGACCAAAGATCAATCACAATATAACAACAAACATCTAAAAGTTATGTTACAAATGTCAATTAAACTACTTCCATTTGATGTTAACAGTCTCCATCTGCACTCAAGGTGTTACGATGTCCTACTAGAACAATGACCAACCATTCTCAAGAAACAATCAATCTCACTATAAATTCAGTGTTATATTCAACATTATATTAATCAAATGCACTTATCATTTTTTAGCCATTCTGAGAATTATGAACTTATAATAAATATTGAAAACAAGATAAAAATGAAATCAGATAGAGATCCAATTCAATCACCCACCTATGTTCGTCTTCAGTCCATGGCCTAGCCACTTTCCGCTGCACCTTCCTCTCGGACGACCGTACAATCTCCTTCTCCTCATATTCCGGCAACTCAATCAATCCAGATTCGATCGAGTTCAAATCTTCCAACAATAGGGCGTAATGGCGCTCCACTTCAATTGGCGTCTTTGATCCCATCCTAGCGGCGATCCTATCCCATCGATCAGGACAATCGTCGGGAAATTCAACAAGGCAACTCTCGAATTGCTTATTCTCATTCCAAGACCACCTCGAATTCTCCGCCTCGACGGAATTGTCGCCCCCATTGTTATCGGACATGACTGTTTGGTTCTTAGTATAGATGATATGATGGATTGTGATTGTGCATTTATGCCAGATTATGAGAAAAATGATGATGCTGATTGTAACTGCTCAAAATTTGGTTTCGTAGGGGATCGTATCATGCATATACCGTGACCATACTATAAGAAAATAAACTTTAAAAATTCCCTTTAACGGAAATATAATATTTTTTTATCGTTATTAATATTATATTATTATTATTATTATTTTATTATTTTTTTAAATCCCTCAATACAAAGTTAACCCGATTCAAAGATGGAGAATAAAAAACAAGAGAAGCTAGGTAAGGGTCACAACCCAACAAACCAACCACAAACTAAAACTAGTCAACTGAGTAGCAAACCCACCACATCAAGCAAAGCACGCAAACTCACATGCACAGGGACGGGTATGAAATTGCAGGACATCAATTGTTAGCATTGTTTGAGGGAGTTGCCTCCTTACAAACCTATAATGGTAAATTCCAGTGGGATAAAATCCAAGTAGGAAAAAATAGTACAACCATCCATAGCAGCAACCAATGTCACTCCAACAAAACCCAACAAAGCAAGCACACCTAGAGGGCTTGAATCAATCGATGAGCTCAAGCCCAGGTGTCTACGGTCCATCTACATACTAGAGCCCAAGAGGCCTCAAATCTTCACACCAAAGCATCAAATCGCAATAGTCTGTTGGATTTGGCCCACAAACAAAAAGCCAGCTTCAGAGTAGGGCGCGACGACCTTTACCTTTCATATGATGGATGAACCAATCAATGGTCAAGACAAAGTTGGCACACCCAATCCAAGCGAGCACCTTCCTCATAATACACCTAGTGAATGCGCAAGAAAAGAATAAGTGCGCATTTGATTCTTGCTTACAACAGATTTCAATATAATGTTGTGAACTAGACAAATCTCTACTATAACCAAATTTGTTTGATCCCACTATTATTCCTACTTCCTTTCTAACCTTACCAATTTGGTGGATATATTTAATTTCATATTGAGAAAATTTATTAAATTTTGTATTACTATATATAATAACAAGTAGCAAGTTAGAGTAGCAGAAAGCAACGCCACGTGTGATGCATCGACAGCCTGACTGAAATTAGTTAGGGCGACACCTTGACTGGCATTAGTAAACTCATTGTTTCTTGGGCGCTTGGGCCGCACTCTTCTAAGTTTGCAGGGCCACGCGCTTTCTTCTTGGCATATCAATTCTAGCTTGTGCACTGCGTCGTGCAATAAATGGATTGGGGGGCGCAATTCTTCCCATCAGCAACAAAATTTGGAGGTTTTCAAGCCTCCAACTCGACCAGTACTCTCTGATGACACAAAATTACGACATATTTTTCGGGTCTCTTTATCTTGTTTTTATCGCTTTTTGTCCTCGTTTTTGTTATTTTATTATATTATTTTGTTCGATTTTACGCGTTATGTCATTTCGCAAGTCATTTGGTGTTTGAATGATTTCAAGCAAAAAATAGGTGTTTAAGGTGTTTTAAAGGGATTTAAAGGGATTTATCATCTCGACAAGCTCAACGAACAAATATTCAAGTTTGGAATGAAGTTCGTGCAAGACGATTGGGTTCTAGTGCAAGTCGCTAGGCTCCGCTAGGCCGAAGTTTGAAGTCGCTAGGCTAAATTTTCAATACGCTAGGCTCCCGTACGGAAGAACATAGCACGAAGGCCTGTCTCGTCGCACAAAGGAAGCGGACGGTCGCATGGTGTGAGCATGCGACCGTCCAGTCACTCAGTAGCGCCCGTTCGCTCTGCCAGAATACCAAGGATGCTGAAGAAGGGAGCGGACGGCCGCATGGTCCAACCATGCGCCCGTCCACCTAAGGTTTCCTAGTGACGCGAGAATTATTTCTCTTATCGCACTATATACAGTTCTTATCCCCCATTATTGTAATGACGCGCTTTCAAAGACAATGAAGAGCATATAGGTGATCTTAGGACTTTGTCCAATTGCCGTCTTTGTGATTTCATCTAGCATTGTAATTACGGATTCGAGGTTTTTATTTAATAGAGTTTACAGTTTGGTTAAATTAGATTCTTCGATTGGTAACGCGTATCAAATCCTAGATTTCAATACCGTTATTGTTAATTATATTGTTTGCTTTATCATGTTTACTTTCAGCATGCATTATATGCGCGTGACAATGATGATGAATAGCTAATTTAGTAGTGGATGGTGATAGATGATGATATGTTACGAACCCTAGCCTCTGCGAATATTCATGCTATGATTAATTGAGTTTCTTGATTACGCATTATCCATGCTTATTGATCTTGTTCTGATTACATGCGTTGCACATACAAAATATTCTAAGATTCATGGTCGGGCATGTTGACTGTTCATGTTTATGCTACATAGAAGATATTCGGAGTCACAGTTACTGCATAGGAAATATTCGAATGTGACTCTTGGTTTTCGTATGTATATTAATATTCAATATGCATGATAATGATATATTCGTAGTAGAATTGACGCTTCTATTATGCATGCTATTGTTGTATATGTTAGCACTGAACACAGAGATTATTTATTCATCAATCACATGTTGGTGATTTTAGTGTCATCAACTCATTTTAGTCGTAATGGGATTTACTAGAGATCAATGCAATATCACGTTATGCTCGGTCACAAGTACGGGTAGTGAGGAGTGCACGCTTGGAGAGAAAACGTGCGTATTGGGACATAAGTCGTGCGTGGTGTAGCACATGTGTTTCTGGGAATTTCCTGGAAAATTCCCAGGTGTTCATAACGGGCGAACGCTTACTCTAAGTAAGCGGTCGCCTAGTAATACAGTAAGCAATGGTGCGCCTGGGCTTGGAGTAAGCGACCGCTTACTCCTGCAAGCGACCGCTTACTCGGATAGTGGGCGACCGCTTACTCCGAGTAAGCGACCGCTTACTAAGGCAGAGACCTTAGGATGTCTGTCGTAGGGATTAGGCGACTGCATGCTTGGAGAAAGCGACCACCTGGTCAAGCAATTGCACTGTTTGGCTCCGAATTTATCCATAATTCGGTTATGTAATCGCCCCGACTTTGTTATTACCTATAAAAGGCTTTGCCTTTATCTGATCTCTACATTTGTGATTTGTATTCTGATTACAAAACACTAAGAACACACATTTTAACAACATAGCATCCTCTCTACGTTCTTGTCGAATCTCATATTGCCTGAATCGATTGCTCTAACGGATTATCACCGCAAGGTATTCGTGCAACACCGGCATTCTTATAAGGGTAGAATAATCATGTTCGGAAAGTGATTACGCGATCCGTCTAGATATCCAGATTGTCACATTGTTCATATCATTGTTCTTACAAACCCATAAACACCAACAAACGAACAAGATTATCTGATAATGATGATGAACAACACTCATGCCATGGAGAAGTTTGGAAAGCTTGAGAAGTTCCAAGGGCGGAACTTCCGTCGTTGGCAAAAGAAGATGCACTTCTTATTGACCGGCTTGAAGGTGGTGTATGTGCTTTCTACACCAATGCCCGAAGTTGAAGAGGATGGTCCTGTGGAGGCCATTCGTCACCGTTCAAAGTGGGAGAATGATGACTACATTTGCAGAGGTCATGATGAACATCGTGTTACTCACCAAAATTATATTTATAATCTTGCCAAGACTATCTTAACACGACTCTATAAGTAGAACAACGGTAAGGTAATCCCAGAGGTCGGTCTCAAAGGAATCAATCTAGCTTTGAATCAACAACTATGTAAACTAGTAAACTAGCGACTGAACACAAGTAACGAACTGTTGGTTGGATGGTAGCAATATAATCACGTAGAGAAAACTAAAGTAAACGTTTGAACAATTAACTACAGATAATCAGATTGATAGATAACAGATAAAAGACAGGTGCTGTATTCCCGTATTCTACAACTAGACATGTCAGCGAATATGAATGCACGATTGCAATCTCAGATATATTTTTGCGCACATACACGATATCAGATATATTTTAGCACCTAAGCAGGATGATACTAGCGCATGCAGCTAAACAATCAATGAGCCGGTGAATATATACAGTATTCTCACATTACAGACAAAATCACATTCGCATATAGTAGGAGCGTCAATTCTACCAAGCAAACATGTAAGGAAGATAACGTTGCATGTCAATCGGTAACTAATTTAGAAAATATGTAACAAGCATGAAACATGGTCGTCTGAATCCAAACATAAACTCAGTTCATTCAACCAATCTACTCCTAGCATAAATATACGTTCCTAAATCGCACCTATACGTACTTAGCTACTCATGCAATTCGACATTGTCACCATGGATTGATATAAGTAAAGCATAGTAAACGAATAGAGAAATTATCAACAACACAATAACGTAAGGGAAACGATATTACCTGAATTAGGGTTTCAAATCCAATCGTACAATATTGAGAATCTCTACCAATTCTGCTAATCTTCAATCCAAGAATTGTGTTCTTGAACTAAACCCTAGCTATGGAGTTTCTCTACTGAAAATTATGAAAGCTTGTCCAAAACAATAATGAAAAGGGATTATTACATATACCCCCCCTGCTGGATCACAACTTCTCATCCGGATCCCATTAGATGTAACAATGTTAGACCCCACTGAATTGTTTTGATAAGCAAACTAGCACAGACTATTTAGATTAGACTAGTATTGGAAGTACTCTTATGTTCTTAGTTTCTTAGT
>JAYMSL010003343.1:0-12585 GCA_036897195.1 Plantago coronopus | reverse complement strand
TGAAATCGTTCAAACGCCGAATTACCTGCGAAAAGAGATAGCGCGTAAAACCGAACAATATAAAATCACAAAAACGAGGACAAAGAGCAATAAAATTAAGACAAAGAGACCCAAATTACCATATATATGAAGTTTGATCTATACATGTTTGATTATTACATGACAATGAAGTGCATCTTGGTTGGTAAGACGTTTCACCTCTAACCAATATGTCGGGAGTTCGAGTCACCTGGGAGAAAACGGGGAAGTATTACTGATTCTCGCTCTCGCTCTTCCGCTCCCAAAAAATAAATATTTGATTGTTATATATGATACGCAAGTTTATAGTTGGTACGAGATTCTGTCTTTGGTCATCCCTTATGAATTACGATGAATGTGTTACAACGCTACTATGCTATATATGGTCGTTGTGTTACAGTGGTACTGTGCTATATATGGTCGGTGTTAGTCTCTAATTTGTTAACTAAATGTTAATGTTAGTGAGGGGAAACAAATTTGTAATTAAACGGAAATGTTGATCTTATTTATAATTTTCATGGTTTTTTTTTAAAGATGCTAAAATTAGTTACTTTTATAATGTTCAGGTGATTGATATATCATCATCTTCATCTTATGGTTCAGACCATGATCATGATATATAATAATTCATCTATGTTGTATGAAAACATGACTGCTCCATCTTACCCATTTATTCCCAGACCAATTGCTGCAACACTAACACCGCCACCCATTTCTCCAGCCATAACAACAACAAAGCACATATCCATATGTATACTACCATCTTGGGTCTAGGCTCCCCACCACCAAATTATTATACACTACATATATAAAAAAACCACCATAATCTGATGATTTACCAGCGTAATGCCACCAACGAACCATTACCTGGAATTTAAGAAATACTTAACAAAAAAATCATGATGGAATACGATGAATAAGAAATCCAAGATGAAAATGGCTAGCAATGGGATCTCGATAAGAAGCCGTGAGAATTGATATCCCTTCGCTAGCCATCTTCATTTCGGGTTTCTTATTTATCGTGTTCCACTGTGATTCTTTTGCAAAGCCTTTTTTCAATTCTAGGTAAGTTCCCTTAGGGTGTTGCATTCACGTTATGAGATTACTATTGAGTTATATGCTATATATGAAGTTTGATCTATAAATGTTTGATTGTTATATGACACCAAAGTGCATCTCACTAGTTGGTAAAACGCTTGACCTCTAACCAATAGGTTAGTTGGGGAATCATTATTACTGATCCTCGATTTGCCGCTTCCGAAAAAAAGTTTGATTGTTATATATGATATATGCACAAGTTTTATTGTTGGTACAAGATTCTGTCTATGGTCATACCTTATGAATTACGATGAATGTATTAGAGTGGTATCGTACTATATATGGTCGTTTCGTTTCGTTGTTAGTCTCTTTGTTAACTAAATGTTAATGTTAGTGAGAGCAAATAAATTTGTAATTAAACGAAAATTTTGATCTTATTTATAATTTTCATGGCGTTTTTATGAACATGTTAAATTACACTACAACAAATTTGGCTTTATACCACTGTTTCTTTTGCCACGCTTGATAAGTGTGGTATAAACGCTCATATAACACGGTTATCGTATCATACACTACACTTTCAAACCGTGGTATATAAAGTGAAAAAAACTAAATTCGGTGCCATATTTGTAATTAAGCAATCATCTTGGGCCTTTCTGCAAATTAAATTTTATATTATCATCTTTACTTGAGATTAGGTCAGAATCTTCCCATTCTAACGACCAGCTAGGGATTGCTCGATCCCATTGCGTAAATTTGAAATTGTCGATTGCAAATTTGGCGAAACCTCAATCACATCACTGTATCTCGTTATTGAAGTTGTGGATTGCGAATTTCTTCATCTGTTCGTCAGAGGAATTTGGAGCCAGAAAATCGTTCATCATCCAGATCGATTATCAATCTACAGGAAAAGGTCAGATTCTTAATTACATCTATCAAGTATCCCTCATATGGATTTCAAGTTCTCTGTTGCAAATCTGAACCATCTGCCGGACCGAATCTAAGTTTGTGATCACTATGCATTTAATTGATGCTTGTGGTATCAACACAACTCATGCTAGGGTATGCAAATTGACTCTGAATTTTCAGTTTTATTTAGTTATCTGCTGATTTTAAGTTTTGATTACATACTTTTTTAGTTTCTGACTGCAATTGTTTGGAATTTTAGGTTGAATTTCACCTAATTGATGTAGCGTGACTATGTAATTGGATAAGATAAGACCTAGTTAGTTTTCAATTTTAGGCACAATGGTTATAGCTCAATCTAAACTCAAGTTATGCTTATCTAGTATGCATTTTGATTTGGCTTTTGTAAGAATGAAATTTGCTTCTGGTATTACACTTGCAAGCTATTAGTTCATCTCACTGGATTGTTCCTCATTATGCTGCTCACTGGTGTGACATCTTCTGTGGTTTCCCTGTACCTTTTACACCTATCTTACAGTTATTCGGTTTCCTCGTACCAGAATATAAGCTGTTTCAGTTCCATTTCCGTCATGGCTTTGCTAGCCTTATATCAGAGTTCAATGGGATGAGCATTTTAAGTTGTTATAGAATCTATAGATCTTCTTTGAAGAATATATTTAGTAGCTAGTAAATGGTGAAATAATAAACCTACTTGTGGTCTATATATACGGAGGATAATATTGATGAGTTGTGATAATATTAGGATACAACTAAAACATTCAGTGTCCAATTCTGATGCTGCAATTTCCTATTTTGCAGACTGACATGCAGAAGCTCCGTGTCTGACATTTGTGAGCATTCTTGAGCGTTTCTGGCAGGTATGTACGTTAACTTTTTGTCTGCCATTCTCCATTTGTTAGTCTACTTCATGTTGTTATGATAACCAAAGTAGTTTGTAAGAGTTCTAGGTACTACAGTTCTGTACGTTTGCAGCTATTACTTCTGATCTTAGAGGAAAGTGGCAAGATAATAAGCGTCCACGTGATGATATTTATGTTGTTCGATGCGGTCATCTTAAACAGCTCTTGCAATCTGGAAGAGAGAAGGTAAGGGTCATTAGTGTAAAGTGCTATTTCTTTACTTCGTTCATCCAGTGCATTTGTGGTATTGTACATTGAAAGTTCTCGGTATATTGCTGCCATCATAGACTGATTGTTTGAGATATAATTTTTGGTTTTCATTCAATAATTCTGTAACTTTCAGGTGCATGGCACTCGCAGATCTCTTGGAGAGATTGTGTTCTTTTATACTTATCAAGCTATCCTAGGCATGATTTGAGGCTTGATGTCCACAACATGTCCTACGAGGTATGCATGTCTTCTCATTTGCCTCTTTGCCTTGTCTGTCGTATGAAACTTTTCACGTGTAACACTAAAACAAATATTGTGTAACAGGAACTGTTGGTGTTTGAAGAACAAATAGGGGATGTGAATATCCTGACCTTGACTCGGCCGACGATTCTCCCCAAACACGAACTCTGGTATTCTACTCTGTTTTGTTCTTCACCTTTTCTGTTATATCAAACTTGGGTTGATATTCTTATAGTGCAGATCTTATTATTCTTTAAGAGCGTACGTAAGTATGTATAGTGGTATGGGCCTATTAGGTTTCCATTTATGCCTGTCTCAGCAATGCACATAAATGATTTGATGAAATGATCAGCAACCTAATGTGTATCTGGAATCTGTTACAGCATTTAACTTATCAGATGAGGTCGAGGAACCTTTCGTTAAGCATTTTGCTGAAGACAATAGAAAAAGGCTATATGAAGTACCTTGGACCTACTCTGAGGAAAGATTAACATGCTGTAACATTTTTCATTGGTGAAACTCCTGCAGGCTCTCATGTAAACAAGAACCTGATATTGAACTAATGAGTTTTATCTTATGTTCTGTTTTAAGTGACATTCATATTGAACTATATATGCCTTATCTGTTGCCGCATTTATTTAACGTGCAGTGTTGACATTCGAGGTATATTTAACTATTCTTTCATTTATAGGCCAAACAAATTCTTTCTTTCTTTTTTATGTGTGTTTTTATGGATGGGTGTTCTCTGGTGGATCCTCGCTTTTGCGAGAGGTCGCGAGTTCGATTCTCGCAACACCCCACGAAATAGTTTTCCATCATCGTAGTATGTTAACCTGACATGAGGAGTTTAATTGCATCGGATTTGTCTGTAATGTACGGTGACATTTTGCAGGAAAATATGGGTAAATTGAATTTTGCTTAATTGTTTTATGCCACGGATGTTAAGTGTGGCAAAGTTATATGCCACGGTTCCATTTATATAGAACGGTGTTTCAGATGTGGCAATAGACTTTACAGGACGGCAGATTTGTGCATATTTTTTTTGCTACACATTTTTATAGGACGGCAGTGCAACAGATTATAACCGTGTTATATACTTTTTGCCACGGTTTTTTCTTAGATAGCATGGTTTTTTGCCGTGCTAAAAAGTGTTAAATGTTGTAGTGAGTTGTGTTTTTGAGTTGAGGATGAAGTTTAGTGGAATGATGATGTGGCAGAGTTGAGCCCCAAATTGAGGCTGAACTGCTGGAGATAGCCTAATGTGATGAATTTCAATACCAGACTAAAAAACCAGTAGAGCATCTTATTAAGAGAGGCTGCTAAACCTTAAAAACAAGAAGGCAGGCCGTCCAATAGTCATCAAAGGAAGCTTAGATGATCCAAATTCCAAACTGTTGATGTTTCAAGCCATTAGATACTGGCATCGTTTGACTTTTATCATCTGTGAGACCTCAAAACAGTATAACAAGATTAAAACACCATAAGAAACTCTCTGAAATTTCAGAAAGACATCAACAAGATCACGTTCTTAACAGCTCTTGTCAATCTTCATGGCATAGGCATGTCCAGTCCAGTCTCTCTGTGCTCATTTATGACTGTCAAGAATTCTATCTGCTCGCAACCTCAGGGCTTCATTTTACTGATTCTGGGATACTTAATTGAAGGATATATGCGTCACAGATTTCGAATCCTGCAGCCAGTTTAGAAGCAACTATTGATCCTTTTGTTGACGGATGCTCCCGTAGTGTCTAAAGGATGAGAACCAACTATGTAGCATCTACATCGAGAATTCAAGATTATTGTATACGTCACTATTCCGATCCTTTGTAGGAACTACCTGTAGTAATGAACTTGCAAAATGGATCTGTTTATCATAAAGAGATTAGTTCCTGAGTCCTGACCCTGCTCCACCTTAATTGTTATTGGAACCAAGGAAAGGTTATGCCGTGTTCCCAGTGGGGACATCATTTCTCTTCTGCATGTCCATGGAGTTTTGAAAACACCAAACATCTCAGAGAGATGGCTAAAGAGGTGGAAATATCTCTGAACGAACCGCACACCTTCTTATACAGCAGGAGTCCATTGATGGAAAGGGGCTAGGGAAAGCTTGAACCCAATTCAGCATAATTGAAATTCTGACTAGTAAGACTTCATTTGATTCAGCTGAAAATATCTTAACTGAACTGAATGGACCTGAAGTTAAGGTAAACTTTACGTGCCAATGCTGCTCCTTAATTAACTCCATATGCAGATTCGCAGACTTTTCTGTTATGTTGATGATACCTGTTCCTACTTCAGAAGCGGTTAGTGGTTAACATCTGCAGAGATCAGAAGTTCTCTCGGAGATTGAAAAGCTCGACTCTTTAATGGCCAAAAGTTCTGCTGTGTAAACTCTATGACATTGTCACCAGTACCTGCCATATATATGATGAACACACGATGCTTGGGCAATCACAATTCACAAGAAATAAATTTTGACCAGCGTTTTCATAACTTGGCTTGAAAATTTTGGGATACTCAAGGACTCACTATCGTTCCAGTTCATGGCCACGTCTCATAAAGCATGCCCCGTATGGCATGGGCGACAGAGAACCTATGAGTAAGGCATTGTTTGTGGTCCTAGAGGAAGATTCACAGTTGAGATTTTCGATTCAAACCCTTCTGTCATTCTCAGAAACCAAAGTTAATAAGAAATGAATACCGAAATTCCTAAATACAGGAGGCCGAAGAGATCTGATGAAGAAATTCTCTTTGGCTAATACTGACTTGAGACAAATAAACTTTGTACTAGTCTTGAAATGCTGATGGTAAACATGTTACTTGGCACTAACTAATACTATAGAAGCTTTCCTTCAACTTGTCCTCTTACTACTTAACAGTGTCTCTGTTTCTTGGCAGCACCCATCCATGTCTAGTGGTGTTCATCGGTCTAATGCCGAAATCTGACTGAACCAGAGAATTCAAGCATAATAATCTCTGCACCATCTACAATGCTGTAATTGCTGATGGTCTGCAACCATAGATCTGCCAGGTGAATCTATTTGTATTTTGACAGCCAAGTATCAGCACATAAGCAGCTACAGCTTACATGATAATCAGTCAGTGCCCAATGCAGCTTTCATTTCATTTCATACCATTAGATACTACTACTATTCAGGTAACAACCAGAAAAGCATATTCTCAGAGAAACAACGAGACTAATGAAGTGTAGGTATTCCCTCAGGTACACAGCTAAGACATGATTCGGACACTGATGAGCAGTTGAGCACCCCCACTTTCAGGTTGGAGTCCAAAGAACTCGAAGAAGTGTCTCAGACTCTCAATTACAACGAACTACTATCTGATCAGGATGTTCATTTTTCACCTGAAAACGTGGGACTTTTACATTGTTCATCAGATTCTCAAGTATATGAATCTATGCCATCGGCACTGTCCTGGTCCAATTATAAAAGATTCTGTCGCATAATATTTCATGAGATCATCTTGGAAGTCCTCCACTACCAACAATCACTTCTTACTTGTTGGTTCCCAAATATTCACCAGATCGACTGAACAATGTCATAGTTTGGAGGAAACTGCGAAATCCATAAACTGATAAACATGCCAATGGCACCACCATCGACAAGTTTGCAATTAGTCACACCAGCACCATTACTGCTATTTGGTCAAAGAGAGACCAACTCTTAAAACGACACGGGCACATTCACAACGTAAATTATAAGAGCAGATGTTTTAACACCATGGACCTGACTTGGTGTGTTTTATCAACAGAGGAAGTTAATTTGTCTATAGACTATACGACTATAGACTTTTTCATGACTGCAATTTGCCTCAGAGCTCGACGCATTCAAACCAACTTAAATAAGCCATTCATATTCATAATCCACATAGGGTTGAGCACAAGACAACTTACATAAATAAAACAACAACCAGTGGTTGATTATTGTACAAGGTACCAACTCCAATGAGTTTATACTGACCATGCTGATGAAAAATCCAAACAACCACACCCATATACATGCCACCGAGTTACAACAGCATTTGTGATTAATTTGAAGTACTAGAATCCAAGTAGAGACAATAAGTTATGAAGACAACATGCTAGAATCCAAGTAGAGAAATAAGCCATGGAGACAATTAAAAGACAGCAAACATACACTGCTACTAGATAAATATTGTATTGCATAACAAAAATAGTACATACTGGTGCCTATTTGGTAGAAACAACTGCAGAGGCTCAAGGCCTTTCTGCTTGCTTCCATGCATCCCAGCAGTGGAATGCATAGCCATAAGTTTCTATTCGCTCTCCTGAGATCTAGATCCTGCATTTTGCTCATGTACTTCGAGTGTTTAGAGCTCAACAAAACGAGCATGTGCTACAGAACCATCAACCTCAGAGGCCTTATTTATCATCAAGTACATGGCATCGATGTGTATGCTAATAGGAGAACGCAGATTCTCTCTTAAAAGCATAAATACAAACCCTTGCAGTTCTACGCCTCCCACTAACCACCATTAGGTAATAACATAAACAAATGCTATCACTCTAAATAACATAATCAGACCACTCGGATATGTGTGACGTATGGTCCATCGTCAAGCTGGGCATCTTGTCCAACCTAACCGGATTCGCCTTCCCTCCGATCAACTTCGCAGGGTTCCCAACAGCAGTAGTTCTTGCAGGCACCCGCTTCAACACCACCGAACCCGCACCAATCTTCGCTCCATCTTCAATTACAACACTCCCTAAAACACAAGTCCCCGCTCCAATCAACACACCATCACCAATCTTCGGATGTCGATCACCAGACTCCTTCCCAGTACCTCCCAACGTCACATTGTGCAAAATGGACACATTATTCCCAATCACTGCAGTCTCACCAATCACCAGCCCTGTGGCATGATCAAGCAGAATCCCCCTCCCGATTTTCGCCCCGGGATGAATATCCACGGCGAAAACCTCGGAAACACGGTTCTGTATAGTCAATGCCAAGATTTTCCTCCCCTTGGACCACAAATCATGAGCTATCCTATGAGCTTGGCAAGCCAAAAAGCCTTTAAAATTCAAGAAACAGTGCACATAACTAATACAAGCAGGATCCCTCTCCTTGCAAGCTTTCAAATCATCATGCACACCCATCATAATCTCCCCATCATTACTCAACAAAACACCCAAGAAAAGATCATAAAGGGTACAAACAGGCAAGCTGGGATTACTCAATTTCAAAGAGAGGTAATTAGCCAAAGCATTCTCCATGGAATCATGAGACAAAATGGAAGTAAAATAATAAGTGGACAAAATAGGCTCCTGCTCAACATCTGACCTGGCTTCCTCCTTCATGGCGTGCCACAAATCAGCAACCCTATTCCCCGCTTCACCAAAAATGTCATCGTTTTTTTCAGAAACGGGTTCGGGGGCATGAGCAAGATTGGTTCTTCTGCAGTAATCGACGTAATTCTTGTAGAGAACATCGTCTATGTTGGGACAAGGAGGGGTCTCGGTGGCGGTGGAAGAGTGGACGCAAGTGGCCATGGTGAAAGGTGAGAGCTTTATGGGTCTGTTGGAGAAGGAATGATGCAGTAATGGGAATCGGAGGAAATTTGTGGACATGGAAAAGATGGGGGCAAGAAAATGGGAAGAGTAGCAGCTATATAGGAAGGGGGATGTGGATAAAGATGGAGCTTTCATTGAAACAAGAAATGAAAATGGGAAATTGAAAAAGAATTACGGGAAGAAGAATTGAAATGGTTTGACCGAATAAAGAAAGAGAGGTGTCGAGAAATGGGTGATTGGCCGGAGAAGGAGATGAGCGGCTATGTGGGAAGAGGGTGACTGAATGGCCTGCGTCAGATGGTGCGACCTGTCCTTGTTTTATAGGGCTCCACCATTCAAATGGGATGGGAGGAGGAGTCAATTAGGCTACTAGTAGTAGTCCCTAGCAATGCAAGGCTGCAAGTTTATAGTGGAAATTAATTGAGAATCAAGATCATACTTTTCTTCTATTCATTATATATCCCATATGACTTTTCAATTTTCATTTGGGCTAATTTACCAATTTACATTTGCCTTTTTCTAAGGAAGCTTCCTTGACTAAGTTTTACCATTTACCTTATCTTACATTACATGATGTCCATTTATATTATTTTTTAATAAAATTAAAAATTTAAAGTAGAAGAAGAAAGTAGAATCGAAGATAGGTAGTGTTTGTCATTACTTAAAAAAAAACATTTCTCTGCTTCTGGAAAAAAAAAACAGAATTGTAGTGTTTTATTTCACAACTTCTGCTTTTGCTTCTCTTAAAAAAAGCAGGTAACCGCTGCTTTTTAGAAGCAGCCCAAGACTTGCTTTTTCTTGCTTAAAGCACTCCAGGCTGTTTTTTTTCTTAATTCGAAAATACCTACAACTTTTTATCAAAATCACTTTTATACCACTTTAAGCAAAAGTAGGTTAAATTTTTTTCTGAAAAGCAATGGCAAACACTCACTTAAGTCTCACGTACATTTAAGAGAAGTAGAAAATAGGAAAATGAAAACTTACAAAAGAGAAAGTTGTCACACTGTTTACGCCCTTAGCAAAGTTTTTAAAGTTGGAAGATTGTTAAATACATTCATAGCAAAATGGAAAGGAAGAAAGGAAAAAACGTACTACTGGTAGGGAAAAGGAGTGCGCAAGAGTTAATGTTATGCTCTTGTGCAAATTTATAGAAAGGAAAAATTCACGTATCTCTACTAATATACGCGGGTAATAAATCCAATGCAGAGGTTTAGAAACTATTGCTGTCATGATTCGAGAATTAAGAAGGTGTATGTTGATCCGAAGTAGCAAAGATATAAGTCTAGAGGGGTGAATAGATGGGTAGAAAAACAATCGATTGGTTATTAAAGTGTGTGATGTCAAATGCAACGTGAAGGGAAATTAATCAGGGTGCTCTTTTTGTGAAACCAGTTTGGCAAGAGACAGACTACATGTGCCAGTATGATATCGTAAAGTCGATTAAGTGTGAGCAATTTGATATGTGCGTGAAGATATTTTGTTCTTCATTCGAGCTAGAAGAACATGGGAGATTGACTCAGTTAATTGAAAGTCTTAGTCAGTTAAGATGATTTATCAAATGAACCGTATTCTAGGATAGAGTAAGCAATTTCCAATCATTTCGATAATTCAATTAGTGATTGGAGTTGGAGCAACTAGTTTATCAACTACGTTATCTAGCGCTTCATTCAATTTTTCTTTTTCTTTTCGTAATGTTAGATGAGATAGAGAAATCGACTAGATGATGAATAAGGTCCAACCTCAACTCTAATCACTAACATTTCAACTTTCGAGTTCCAATTCATTCAAGAACAAAACTTTCAAACTCCAAATCGTCTACTCTATCAGCATGCATTATTTTATTTTTCTTGCGTTGCGGCTTTTACTTTCTCTTCTTTATATTGAAAGGGACACTTTCTGGACTTAAAATGACAGGGACTAATTATATAAGTTATTTGTTTATATATAACCACAAACCTTTTGAACATGTATTAATTTATTAAAAAGACAATTAGAAATACACGTCAAAAACGGTGATTTTTAACTTTGAAAAAATTCTTAAGAAAGTTCAAACTATTATAATTAAAATATTAATGTTCTTTATTAACTACGTTTTTATTTATTTATAAATTACAATAAACTATCAATAAACTATAGGTGTGTTGAATTGAACCACTAATAATTTTATTTAAATTTATAATAATATTTCTCCGTCTACTAAAAAATGACGGTCTCCTACAAAGAATTTACTCTGAAATTATAGTGGCAGTGAAGAAGGAAAAGAGAGAAGACAAGAGAACATATTTTAGACCACATACTATATTATATACATGGTGGTGCATGAGCTTTGAAGCGATAAGCCGCCTCAAAGTTGGATCGAGTATTTTGTCCCTTATTAAATTTGGATGTATTATTATATAATAAAATTCCAATGTCATTTGCATAGAATACTCAGCTCTGCTTATAAATTATAATAATACCAACGTTAATAGTATAATGTACTATGATTGGGTCGAAAGACATAATACCTACTTCCTCCCTCCGTCCCACAATACTTTACCTAACTTTTCATTTTTTAATATCTCACAAAACTTTATTCATTATCAAATAAGGAAAGTACACCACAACTAAAACATTATTTTAATATCAATACACTTCTTTATAATCACACATTCTCAAAAATTAACCTATCTCACTTACTTTTTCACTTTAACTCCATTATTTTAACTCATTTTCTTAAACTACGCGATAACTCTAATGGGTAATATTTTGTGGGACGGAGGGAGTAATTACTAGGGACGAAAATAAATTAATTAAAAAGTTGGAGTCCTTCAAAGTCTAAGTACGTGTTAGAATATAGTGAAGCATACTTTTGTCCGAGATAGCCTTCTAGAAAATATTGACGAGACCAAGTTTGTAATTAACTCAGGATCTGAATTCATATTAGAATCTCTTAATTTATTTGAATGTATTTAAACTAAACTTATTTGAAATATGAATTTTTGAATTCGGGGTGATGCAGTGAGAAAGTGCAGGGTGTATTCGGGAGAGGTCCCAGGTTCGATTCTCGGAGGTGGAGATTTATTTGGTAGGTTGATATCGGTGTGGTGAATAAGGTGGTATTAGTTTAGCGCAGGAGTAGGATTATGAATTTATGATAAATTTGCCTCTTTAAAAAATGAATTTCAATGAATTTCAATTAATCTGAACTGAAGTAAATAAATTTGAATTAAAATGAACAGGACATAAGTGTGTAGCACCTTAATCAACACATAACACATAATTGATTCTCAATTTCTCATCCACAAAATTTATTTTTAAATAGTTACAGAATTAGTCTAGAAGTCTAGTCAATTTTTTTTTTTGAAGAGGCAAATCTATTCTAATCCTACTCCTACTACTACACTAATCCAATACCAACCTTATACCCCACACCAATACCAACCTTAGGTAGCGTTTGGTAATAATACCAATTGATTGGGGTTTTGACCAGTGGGATTACAAGTGGTGAAGCCCATCGGGCTTGGGAGTGGTGTGGTATGGTGTTAAGTGGGATTATATGAAAGGTTGACCAACCCTTTGGTACTTTTTTGGTGTTTGGTAGCAAAAAGGTGCAGTACCAAAGTAGTGGGGTTTTGGTGTTTTTGGTGTTTGGTATGGTGTAATTCAAAGTGGTGTTTTCGAATTAAAAAATTGGTAATTTAATTATTTTAGTTTTTT
>JAYMSL010003342.1:0-12587 GCA_036897195.1 Plantago coronopus | reverse complement strand
CCGACACTCGGGATTAACTTGCTCTACGCTATTTATAGTGTCTAGTCTGTTAGTCTTGACTGATACAAATTTATTTGCTGGATTAAACGACGTCCATCATCAATCTATCCTCCTGATTAGTAATTTGAATGTTCATGATATGCATAACAATGGTAAATGGCAATATAATCCTAAGAGCACTCAAGTTCCAAGTGTGACCAACAATAAAAGAGCGATCCACGTCAATATGGTCTAAGAGAATAAATTAAAAAACTGCAATAAGATTCAAAAATAGACGCCAACATGTTTCATGATTTAGCTTGTGAATTCTGTTTTAGTTAATCAACTGATTCTTCCATTCCATTCTAGAAGTGGCTTATATAGGTCATTATGTAGTATGAATACGTGTATCTATACATCTTTGCATTTGTTGTGAATATAGAGAAAATTTCCCAAAGTGAGTTTCTTCTCCAAAGTTTATTAACATTATCTCTGCTTTCACTCTCGTTTAATCATTCGATAATGTCGGTTTTGCTTCCGTGTTTAGCTACTTTGTTAACCCTTTTGAACTTCGTATCACAACCTATCATAATCGAATAATTTAACTATCATTTCATAATGATTTCAACTATACATGACATTTGTAGTGCACTCATCCACATACATTGGTTTATTCAAATCACTCACAATCTTGCTAATACTCTGGATACCCCCATAGACCCAGCTAGAGGTGGTTGTGAGAACTTCACTCGTATAGAGACAACTTTTTGCACATCCTAATAAAAAATATAGTCAACTAGCCATGGCTTCAAGATCAATGGTGCGTGCATTGTATATATTATGTGTAATGCTTATGAAAACATTGTCCCGATCTCGATTTCATCATTGTAATAAAATCGTGGCATTGTGACAAAGAGCCAAACGTTCTCAATAAATTTATTGATAACATTTATTGAATGTTTATCTCCTAAACCCAGGCATATATAATCAATGAATTGGTATGGAATTTTAACATTCAATTCAACACCATTGAATTAATCAAGACCTTTGGTGGGTAATGTCAAAACTAATTCTTTATGGTTTATAATGTTCCCTATGATTACAACTACCCATGGGGGTGTAGATTTTACCATTATCCATACTATGATGTCCAGCTTTTCCATTATCTTGAATTTTCTACAGGTCCTTCGGTTGTGAAGTCCAATTTGTTTTATTATATTGATCTTTATAGTGGTGCCATATGTTGTGTATTCCTCATATAAACATGCCTAACATTTCAAATCAGTTCCCGGACATTGTTATCAACATCCTATGTTACTAAGGCCGATTTAGCAAATGTTGCACTTGGTGATTGCGTAGCCAAAATTTTCAATTGAATCACCAGATGTTCTATCATCTTCATTGTCATCTCACTATCCAGTGTTTCGTCGTGTTCCTTTGTTCTCGCTCGTGGGGGTAGGGTGGTCCCCCTAATTATGTGGATGACCGGGGCCCTTCTTCACCGGCTCTTTAGCCGGTTCCTCTGCCATTCCAGCATTTCAAATCAGTTCCCGGACATTGTTATCAACAACCTGTGTTACTAAGGCCGATTTAGCAAATGTTGCACTCGGTTATTGCGTAGCCAAATTGTTCAATTTAATCGCCAGATGTTCTATCATCTTCATTGTCATCTCACTACCCAGTGTTTCGCTGGTGGGGGTAGGGTGGTCCCCTTAATTATGTGGATGACCGGGGCCCTTCTTCACCGGCTCTTTAGCTGGTTCCTCTGCCATTCCAACAATTGGATTGCAAGCTAGGGTTATCGCATGAGAGATTCATGGATTTTTATGTTTTCTATATTTTTCTAGGTCTCTGTTTTGACCGAACGCCATCTAGCCTTTGACTACAGTCACCTTATGCCAATCATATTACCTTCCATTAAAATTAATTCTTTAATATTTACAAGACTGTGTTATGTTTATATAAAGGCTTCACTCTACTTTAAGTTCATCACTTATTTGTAAAAAATGTTGATCTATTTGCCCCTATTTTGTCTATTCTCAATTACTCATCGAGTGTCGACGAGCTACCAAGTAATTTTGACAAAACAAGAGAAAGAGAAGATATAGAAGGTCCAAATTAAGTAGAAGGAAAAGGTGAATAATGGTTAGTAGAAAGAGGAATAGAAGAGTGAACCGTTACAAAATCTTCGAGTAAAGACATCTTAACGTGGGTCGATCTTAGAACCATCAAGGTCACATGAACGGCCAGGATCAACAAATTCCCCCATTAAATCCATTTCCCTTTTTACCCTTGACCTCCACTCAAATTTCGTACAAAACTGTGCCTATATTCGTACTTTCATTTTCTTCTAAAATGCCAAAGAATCTACACCCAGTAATCGAAACCGTCGGATCCTCTCACATCAACGGTCATAAAGAAGCCTCTGGAATAAACATATAAGGAAAAAATCTTTTTTGTCAAGTAAATTCATGAGACATAGTATCGTACAGATATAGATACAGAGCAAAATCAAAATCGAGTTTTGTAATTCTTCATCTCTACTTGTCTCGATCTCTCTCAATTCCGATTACTTCTCTCTCTACAGATCCCTAATTTCTCAGCCGATCATCACTTGTTTCCAGCTGCGCCTCCGCTTTCGGTGCATTTTGCCGATCATCAGTTGGTTTCAGCGATTTGATTTTTAATCGGTATGTGATTCTCTCCATATCCTCTACATTCATCGGGTTTTAGTGTGTAATTTGATTCTTTAGTGAAGTGGAATTGGAGTGACTGAGATTTATTCGGCAGAGTCTGCGATTGATTGTTTGTTTTTCGTGTGCTTTAATTGCTGTGTTTTCTTTTTTTGTGTGTGTGTTGTGGAGATAGGGTTAGGACGGCATGAGAATTGGTAGATAAGGATGCCGGTACTGCGTGGTGGAGCGCGCAGAGGAAGGAGAGGAAAGGCCACCGTTAACGAAGGAAATAACAATTTGAATAACAATAATCAAGCGGTTGAAGGGACTATTGCCACCAGAACGAGGCGGAGGAGAGCCGCCGCTGCAGCGGTTGAGGCTCCGGTTGATGAGAAAGCAAATATTATTGGTGCTGTAGCTGCAGGGGTTCCTGGGGTTAGGGTGGTTGAGGAAAAGATATTGGTGGATAAAAAAGAGAATATTGGGGGGAAGCCGATGGATGAATATGACAGTGGAGGGAAAAGCCCCGACAAGGGTAATGTTGGGGATGATGACTTGGCTTCGCCTCTTCCTGAGAAGGTCTGAACATCTTATCTACTCTTATTCTGATAACTTTTTTTATTCTTGTCTTTCATTCTTATTTTTGGATAAATCTGTGTAATCAAGCAAGATATGCATGTTGAGAACTAGGCTAAATTTTTTAATTTTGTACGATTTTGTAATGCGATCAGTGCTGTCTTACGTGTACGATTTTGTCCCATCTGTATTCTGTAATGCGATCAGTGGTAGCTTCCACGCTGTTTGATTTGAATGTCTTGTTCGTGATGTAAGGTGAGTGACGTGTAGTTAGTTGATTACGTGACTGGTGAATCTCCTGATATAGTAGGAAGCTTTTGATTTGTATATTCTCAAGAAGTTGATAACCATATAAAATTTAATTATATTGATGGTAAATCCCATAATATGTTTGGTAGGTTATGGAATTGGTAATTTCATAAGAAGATATTTTCAAGACGGATTACCAGATTAAAAACAGCAAATGTGAAACCTTTTTGTTACCGCTATGTACTTGTTGAAGATCATGATGGGCTAATTGTGTTACATGAAGTTTCATGGTCGTTGAAGTTTGGGAGTTCACGGGTTGTTCATGTCATTGCATTTTTAACTTATTTGTGCACAAATTTCGAGTATTACTGCCTTTTGAGTTTTGAATACATATGTTGCAATTGTTTCAATTCGATCAATTATATCACAGGTGCAAGTTGGTGGTTCGCCATTATACAAACTTGAAAGGAAACTTGGCAAGGGAGGTTTTGGCCAAGTATATGTTGGTCGCCGCATTGGAGGCAGTAGTGAAAGAACGGGGCCCGGAGCCATAGAGGTGCTTTGTTTTCCATCTATGTTCCATCTGTTACTTCTGTTTGTGTAGAAAACTTATCTCAATGTTATTGATCAAAACAGGTGGCTCTTAAATTGGAGCATCGAAATAGTAAGGGATGTAACTTTGGCCCACCTAGTGAATGGGCTGTTTACAGGTAAGCTTCTTTTACCATGTTATTCGACGAACCAAATTTGGTGATTATACTTGTTCTAAGTTCATACATCATACCATATGCTATTTGAGGAACCAAATTTGGTGATTATACATGTTCTAAGTTCATACCACCAATTGCAGTACTCTTGGAGGCAGCCATGGTGTACCAAGGGTTCACTTCAAAGGTCGTCAAGGTGATTACTACATCATGGTATGTTGGTCTCTACATCCCTATAAATCCTTTTCTTCTTTTACTTTGTTATTGGCATTGAATCCCAGCTGGTAAATTCAATGTGAACCTTGCAGGTCATGGATATGTTGGGACCGAGTCTTTGGGATGTTTGGAACAATAATAACCACACGTAAGTTTTTGTTTGCTAGAATACTTGACTACTCCATCGAGTGTTGAACTGACAGGTCTTCTTTATAATTGTCTTGTTCAGAATGTCTGTCGAAATGGTGGCATGCATTGCTATTGAATCTATATCTATATTAGAGAAGATGCACTCTAGAGGGTGAGTTTTCATTTATTTGTCTGTGTGCATTCTTTGAATGTTTTATTTTTTGTTTTGAATCTGTTAGGACTTAGTTTCCCTCTTAACTTGTTTCCTCTTGCCCCTTAAAGCCACATGCACATGTGTATATTCTTTTACCATTGTGTTATTTCATCTCACACAAAATGTACAGTCTCAACAAGTTTTTATGACAAATAATGCTTATATCATGTAGCCCCACCACCTGTATAACTTTATTGGTAACCTCTTGTCAACGTTGATTCTCAGTATACCTTCTGTAGTTTCGTCATTGCCATGCTCATGTTTCAGTATCGAGGTTTTACTGTGATGCTGCTTTTAGTTAGTAGTGTTCTTTTTCTGGATGGAGAGGAAAATAATACAAGTGACGAGCCCTAAATTGAGCAGGTTTTTGTTTCCAGTAGATGAAAAAGGACTTCCTTGAGCATACAATTGGATCATCTGTGCATTTAAGCTTTTAGTATATGCAACTTCAGTTAATAGGCCTGCTATTCGTGCTTTGGGTTGTGTTCCCTCCCAAGTAGCAAGTTACTGAAAATAAAGTTGGCAGGTATGTTCATGGTGATGTGAAGCCGGAGAACTTTCTGCTTGGTCCACCTGGAACCCCTGAAGAGAAAAAGTTATATTTGGTGGATCTTGGTTTAGGTACTTGCTATATTACTGCTATATACAGTATCCATTGTTTTTCAATATTTAGAGGTTCTTGCTCTGAGGTTCTTGCTCTGACATAAATATATAATATTTGATCTTAGCTACAAAATGGCAAGACACAAGTACGGGTCACCATGTTGAGTATGACCAGCGACCTGATGTCTTTAGGTATGAGACATCCAGTAAATATTTGGAATTTCAGTTAGGGGGATCCCTGTCTCTTTGTTTTTATGTTAGATCTTGCTAGTTAATATCATCTTCTTTGTTGCTGTCAGGGGAACGGTCCGTTATGCTAGCGTTCATGCTCATTTGGGTAGAACAGGTAGCAGGCGAGATGATCTAGAGTCTCTTGCTTACACCCTCATATTTCTTTTGCGTGGACGCTTGCCTTGGCAAGGGTACCAGGTATGCCTTTGTGAAATATCGTGATCAGCATCCAGTTTGTATTGCCCGATGCTTTTCCAGTTGTCAGGGGGCACCCATCACTTTCATGTCCCAAATACCCTCCATGCATCTAGGAGATTTTATGTTTCTTCATATACTGATTTTTGTTTTTACTCTAATATAACTAGACTCCAGTACCGAACTCTCTCCTTACCCTCACATAGTTTGGGACTGCTTCATGCTTTTTTACGCCGCATTGTGGTAGTATGTACATGTTTTTTTTGTCGTGTTAGGATTTGTGCTATGTGTTATGTCCTCATCTTTTGAATCTTCTTTTTCCATAGGGCGACAATAAAGGTTTTCTTGTTTCCAAAAAGAAGATGGGAACATCACCGGATGCACTCTGCTGCTTTTGTCCACAGCCTTTTAGATTGTTTGTCGAACATGTTGTCAATTTGAAGTTTGATGAGGAACCTAATTATGCTAAATATGTATCCCTCTTTGATGGAATTGTCGGACCTAATCCTGCTATCAGGCCTATCAACACTGATGGTGCTCAAAAGGTTCTCTTAGATTGCTCTTGATTCTCATTGATGCAATTTTTCACTTTTAATATGTATAATATTTCTGCATATCTAATCCTTTCCTTTTTAATGAAGCTTGTCCATCAGGTTGGTCAGAAAAGGGGACGGATGACTTTAGAAGACGAGGAAGATGAACAGCCCAAAAAGAAAGTTAGGTTGGGTATGCCAGCTACACAGTGGATTAGCATTTATAATGCTCGCAGGCCTATGAAACAGAGGTAACTGTTCCCTGCCAACTTGCAGCTGGTTTTGTTCTTTCATGGACTGCAAAGTTTCTCGCTGCTTTGATTTTGCTAAAATTTACTTAATGGTATAATTTTGCTCTTTTGGTTTCAGAAGTTTTCCGGGAAAAATGGGTTAACTTAATATCACACGCATTTAATGAGATTCGTATTTCCTTATAACTTGTGGAAACGATAAATGTTTGGAAAACAAATACTCGAAATGAATTCCATCCAATGTCATAAGTAAAGAGTTTGTCTTTCCCGTTACGAAAACGAGTTTCCAGTATGAATACTGTTTTGATTCAAATTTTTTCTTTTTTCAATTTAAAATTGAATTTGCATTGTTTTAGTGATATCTGCAAATATCATCATTCGGAAGTCCACTCACAGAAATCTATTGTAGCCGTAGTTATGAGTTGGTTTGTTAAAGTATCTTCTGGTTATTTCATAGTACATATTAAATAATTATTTGCTGTCCTAAAATTGAGAGTAAATAGATGAACGATTGTCAATTGCACAAGGAACATACAGAAAATCCCTGTATAAAGAATTTAACTCTATAATATGATTTTCCTTTCTCATCATTGTCCACAAATAAAGGAGTCTTTAAGGTTTTTTATCCTGCTATATGACAAATCCAAGCTTATTATTTGGTTGTTTTCTTGAAGATATCACTATAATGTGATGGATTCAAGGCTTTCTCAACACATTGACAAAGGGACAGAAGATGGCCTGTTCATTAGTTGTGTAGCGTCTTGTCAAAATCTATGGGCTCTAATAATGGATGCTGGCACCGGCTTCTCGGCACAAATTTATGAGCTTTCGCCTCTATTTCTTCATAAGGTACACTCGAACTTCTAGCGGCTTTTACGTACACTGGACAAAGGAAATACACCAACCCACTTAAGAGACAATTTTGTATCGTTTTTTGAATGCAAGTTCCTACTCTTTTGTTGCTTAAAATCTTCCATGTTGGAGAACATGATATGTCAAAATCAATGACACACGGAAGTTCAATATATTAATGTGATTTATACTGCTTACTTTCAGGAATGGATAATGGAAAACTGGGAAAAGAATTTTTATATCACTGCAGTTGCGGGAGCATCAAATGGTAGTTCATTAGTAGTAATGTCAAAAGGTAATTATGATTGTGAACCTTTATGTTAATTTCTTGCTGTTTGTCCTAATGTAAAAGTTACCAACTGTTAACAAATTATGATACAGGTACACCGTACTTGCAACAGTCCTATAAAGTCAGTGAGTCATTTCCATTCAAGTGGATTAACAAAAAGTGGAAGGAAGGTTTTCATGTTACTGCCATGGCCACTGCCGGGAACAGATGGGGGATTGTTATGTCTCGTGGTGCTGGATTTTCTGAGCAGGTTTGCGGGCATGATTTTGTTTAATTTTCTTCAAGATAATAGCAATATGTTGCAGAACCAGATTTTCTTTATCTCAGGTGTTTTTATTGCTGATCTTGTAAAATGCTTGTTGTATAGGTGGTGGAATTAGATTTTCTGTATCCAAGTGATGGGATCCACCGACGCTGGGATAATGGATTCCGTGTAACTGCTACTGCTGCAACAAATGATCAGGCTGCCTTTGTGTTGAGCAAACCAAGAAGAAAACCAGTTGATGAAACACAAGAGACGCTTCGTACATCTGCCTTTCCGAGTACACATGTCAAGGTTATTCATTTATTAAAATTTATTATTATTGTTATTGTTATTATTATTATTGTTATTATTATTATTATTATTGTTATTATTAGAGTAAATTTTGTGATAAGACGGTCTATTGTTAGACACATTCTATGTTGTAACTTGTAAGTCAAAATACCTATGTTGATAAAAACATTGGCGTTTTGACCATCAACATAGGGGTATTTTGACTTACAACATAGTATGTGTCTAAATCCATAGACGACTAACATAGGAGTGATACGTTGTGCTGCTGTTGTTATTATTTTTATTGCATGACTCATGCAAATGAACACATGATTCATGAATATCCAATTAAGTGAAAGCACACTGTATGTCCAATTAAACTATTAGTACCTCCTCCTTTGCATGCCCTCTCATTTATTTGGTATCCGGTATCCCTGCTATATTATATTATTATGTTGGAGGTTCAGTGTTACTTTTGTAACCATCGCGGTGTCATGTTATTGGCCCTTTATGCACAAGGTCAAACTGAATACTAATCCTTGGACAGAAACAAACTGACCTTTGATTGCATTCTTCTTTGTTACAGGAGAAATGGGCAAAAAATCTGTATATTGCATGTGTTTGCTATGGTCGCACCGTTTCTTAAGGTTCAAAAATGTTCTTAACCTAATGAGGAGGGAGGAGGTATCTAGCCAGAGAAAGGAAAAGAACTGGATCTTTGAGGATCTAATCCAGGCCTTTGAAATGCTTGTTGCCGCAAGGTTAGAGTAGTCAAAGTACAGAAGAAGCTAATGATAGGGTCTTGTGTTTCCTGTTGGGCGTTTATCAATTTTGTGGCAGCGTATATTACTCTCCGTGCTGTATAGTTTTCACAATAAACTGTCGTGTAAGTCACAGGAGATGGTTTTATTTACAGTTTGAGTACCCATGACAACTGTTTTCCTTGGAACGTTTCACTTGCTAAGATCATCATGCTCTTCTTTCTCTACGCACTCTTCCTTACTGTATTACACTGTGTTAGTTAACGAGGCAGATGCAACGATATGGATTCAATTGATTCCTATTCGTCTATCTACGCCTAGTAGGTTTACAACCATTTAGCAGATTCATAAGGATCAAGGTATAGGCTGAGAATATTTGAAAAAGGAATTTCTTATTATACGAAGGATTGAATATTATCGAGAGGTTAGGCCGATACGATCTGCCTTAGATATCATATAAGCAGACCTATCAGGATTATTCTATACTTGCTACTGTAGTGTTAACTCATTTAAGCAATATGAACAACAAGAAGTCAAGAAGTGGACATTCCAACATACCCTTTCCTAATGGGAGCTAATTTGAGTGGGCGAACTTTTGTGAGATAGACAAGTAGAATTATCTAGAAATCTTTAACGCGGATTAAAAAAAATGTATAAAACAGAGTGTTTTAAACATTTATACACTTGTTTTCAAGTCTCAGAATTGATGAATATACAAGAAAAAACAGAATCTTGGTGCTCATATTTTACACACAAATCATAAGATAGGAGTATAGACTACTGTTCATCTGTAAAAGAAATTGTGAATGTGAAGAATAAGTTGATAAGCAAGAGTACATATCAGAACTATGATGATTTGTTGGGTGATAGAAACTGTCATAGTCCTGTCATCTTGGATTGAATTTGTCTGAGGTAAACAGAGGAAGCTCATTGAAATGTGATTTCCATTTGGACTTCCAAACACTGGCCTCCCAATTACATGCTTATACCTTCCACCTGCCCACTCCTGCACAAAACGATGTCTCAGTTTATCAATCGGTCAGACTTATGTGGTACCCGATCGAGTACTCTATTGTAAAGAATTGCGAACTCTGATAACGATAATGGGGGTGGAGTAGTAGTAGTACCTGCACCTTATCACCAAGTGTGAGTACTAAAGAACCTTGAGTAGGGCAAAAGGAGACCCAACCTTTCTTGGAGTAAACCTGGAATTCAGTGGCTCCATTGCATATATGAACACACAACGCATGAGGAAATTCCGATCCCCTGATCAACATTCTGATCACGTCGTATCTCAACGACTTCTCCGCACACTGCTCTGTCGCCACGTGCTTGCGGATATGGCACATTTTCCCTCCAGCAACTCCTTGTTCTAGCGATGTTGTCGTCTGGAAGTTTATTGAGCTGTTCTGCTGCAGGAATGTTAGAACTTTCGCACCTATTTCGTCAATTTGAGTCCGTAACTTTTCCATGTTTTCGCTGTACGCAATGTAAGGTTGTAAGAGAAATACATGTCTAACGCAGGATCCATAGATAGAAAAACAAGTAAGCTCTGAAACAAACATGTAGTACCTGAAATTCGAATAACCAAAAGGCCAGATTGCCTCCATTTCCATCTTCAACCCTTCATCTCCAGAACTCCACACAAACTCTTCATCATCTTCTTCATCTTTCACACTGCTATGACTCTCCCCCTCTCTATGAATCTCCTCCTCGTAACCGTACTGCCTCTCGTGCGTTCTCGCCACCAGTCTCTTCTTGTCCCCTGAAATCTCAAACACACCACTGCCCAAATCCAACACATATTTCACAAAATCGTCCGAAATCCCATGATTGATCACCTCCAAGCACCCCAATTGCTCTCCAAACAGTTCGACAAGTTCCAGTGCACATTTACTACTCCCGATCTCCTCCAATCTCTCCAGATCCAGGACGGGTGGATTTGTAATGGATTTTTGGCGGGGAAATACTTTGTCAGGAAGAACCAGGTTCGGTACCTTGAGCGATTGGTGAAGGAACTCCGTCAGGACATCATCGTTGTTCGTATAAGATGACCTGTTGTGTTTTTGTAGAGTAAAATCCTCTCAATAATATATATCAAAAAAATTCTAAGTACCAACAGGGATGATCCTAGCCATGATACCATCTCTTACTACTTACTAGTGAAAGCGTGAGCGCGACGAACTGAAACACATCAGATTGACAGTAATGAGGAACTTACCGTCGCCCTGGGCCGACCGGAGATGGTGGTGGTGCTCTGAAATCGACTGCCAAAGCATCTGGAGTCATCATCATCATGGACATTGATGAAAATGGTGCTACTGATTTGAGTAAAACCGAACCAATCGATTGATTTAAGTGGTCAGGTGTAGTGGAAAGTGGAAGAAGAAAGAGGAAGCAAGAATGATGAAAGTGTTTGGATTTTGAACAACATTAAATTGTTGTTGTAGAGCCATGGATTGTCCCCTGGACTTACTTTTTCTTTTGCTTTGTCTTGTTTTTAATCTCTAGATTTTCCTTTACAGATATATAAGGTTTCATGTTTCATGCTTCTAATCATTTCATTTCTTTCCTGCTTAGATTTCTATTGTATTGTATTTTCCAGCTGCTGGGCATACTGATCAGCGGCGATCATGACGCTCTTACTTTTCACAAGATAGTTGTTCGGAATTTTTAGATGTTAGATGTAACCACGGCTTTATATAACGGGCCGGATAATTTCATATAGAGATCACTTTAAGTGATGTCAATTAGGGTCAGTCCCAACGGTTGTAAATGTAGAGACCACAGTCCGGTGACCGGTCACACCGCAGGTCTGCAACCCCATAATGGGGATTGCGAAACCGCGACTGCATTTGTGTGTCGTGACCACCCCATAGTGGGCGATCTAAGTAAAAAAAAAGTGTGTCAGCTCAGATGGTCCGTTGTTGGGTTAAGACTTAAGAGTCAGTGGGTCAAGTGTTCAATACCTAGCTAGAATGTGTTTTTTTAAACGGCAAATTTAACTACATTAATTCTACACATATACCACTTTATAACTACTATACACACATACCAACTCTATATTTTTTAATATAAACCACCTTATACCAGGGGCGGGTGTACATGTAACTTTGTGGGAGCAGCTGCACTCACAAAGTTTTTAAATGTTTTTTTCTTGAAACAGCAAAATTAATTAAAAAAAAGAGCATTAGAGATGCTCGGCTACAACAAAGACAGAACCAGACCTAACCGAGACTCCACCATTGAGAATAACAAACAGAAATAACTCAACCCCTGAACCCGAAGTCACCTAAACTAAACCTAACACCAAGACCTCACCAAAACCTAAATCCAGCTACACCTGAACCACAACCTGAGCCTAAATCAACAATACGGGTACGCTTACTCTAAACCTCACTACCACAACCGTTGAACATACCCAAACCTCCACTTCTAGTATGTCAAGGGATTTTGCCCAGTCAATAGTGAGTGGAATTGATCAGAAGATATCTGTAACGCCCCAAAACCAAAATTTATTGGTGCGTTCGGCCGTCTATCGTGAGATGGGCTCACGCCAAGACGAAGCCTCTTATAACAATAAATCCAACTC
>JAYMSL010003341.1:0-12588 GCA_036897195.1 Plantago coronopus | reverse complement strand
CGTTTGTATATGCCCAGGTTTTGGAAAGATGATGGGTAGAATGTATTAGTGGTTTATAATGTAATGGTTGTGGAGGGCTTTTGGACACCCGGCGTTTTGCTGTGCTCTTTTTCCTACGAGGGGTTTTGTCCCGAATGGGTTTTCCCTTCGGAGGTTTTTAAGGGGGCAGATTTCGTCAGTTTCATTTGTGTCCGGGGTCAAAGGAGGAGGGAGTCGGGTTGAGAGGTCATGGTGATATCTTGTGATTGAGGCAGTTGATGCTTAACTCACTTATGTACATATGTTATAATTAATAAAAACATTATCGTTAAAAAAAAAAGATTTAAAAGTAACACTATTTCACAATTTTCTTTATTTTAAATTTGGATTTATAGTTTGTTCAGTTCAATCCAGATCAAATTTACACAAATAAAATTCATAATTATAATGAATCTATCTTTTAAATATTTGAAGGAATTAAATAGAGTCGGTCGTTTTAGTTTAATTGGGAGATGTGAATTCTCAAAGTTTGATGAAGAAGGCCGGTTTCTATTTGGCGAATGATCCAGGAAACAAGTCCTTATCCGGAAGGGAAGGGAAACAAATATACTACGTATCCACGAGGCACCAATCGGTACCGTTAATGTGACACATGTTGGTTGTCCAGCCTGTAAAACGAAAACGATCCAACAACTGAGTGAGACTGATCATGAGCTAACACTCATCAACTGCTCTACACTTGTTTATCCTCCCCCCTTGACTGGTCTTGTTTTTTTACATTAGTTTTATACAACATACATTGCATTGCACATGCACTCTCGTATTCGTATATTCCATCCGCTTACAAGACACATGTAAGATTTGATTTTCTACATAAATAAATTATAAGAAAATTTTGAGATGTAGTTCGAATGCTACCTAAAGTTGGTATTATTAATGAGAATTATGATAAAGGTGTATCAGTGTATGATACGAGTGGAGTAAAATTATTGTAGTAGTACTTAATTAAAAAACTACTTAGTAAGGTTCATTACACCAGTTATTCAGAATCAAAATACGATTTTGTTTTTTCATTAAAAAAATTACTTTATAAATCTAAACATAACATCAATCCACATATTCTTTGTTAAGAGTAGTACTAGTGGTATTTTAAAACAATTTTTTAGGAATCCGCTATAGATAGCATGCAAATTACATCAACCAATTTAAATAACAAAAGATACTTCAAAATCCCACAATCGCTAGTGTTTAAACCACGTCTGAGTTCAGGCGAGTGAAAACCCTAACAATCTCAGAGTTGGAAGACATAGACACCATCTTAGACCCCAAATTTAAATCACAGATATTTGATCTCTTGAAATTTTAGTAACTGAGAGTTGAAAGGTTACCGGATCTTAATGTTGTTTAGGAGATTGATATTTACGGAATGCCAATTAATCAAGTATGATACATTACATTAATGATTTTTCTAAAATTGGAGGAAGATATTCTAACGGCAAAATAATTCAAATATCAGTGATTTTGTTAAAAATAGTAAAGTGGTGACTTGAACTCAACCTATTCAAATATCAATTGCCTAAACTATATAAGAGGTATTTTTTTTTCTTGAAACAGCAACGGGGTGACTCGAACTCCAGACTCTAATGGATCGAGTAGATAAATTTGGGCGTGTGCGTGACCACTAAGAGTACGGCATGGCTGCATGTTCTAGTGTGCTCTGTGGAAATAGGGACGATTAAAAAGGACAGTCACCAGAGTACAAAATTCTATCCCCACAGATTAGATTTCTCTTCTTTCCAGGTTGGTTGGTTTACTTGGATAGTGAGTGAGGGCCTCTAAATGGACATGTTGTAACTATTGAAATGATTCAAGATTGTAAAATTACGATATTCATCATGCTATCTTGTTTTGTTCGCCTAACTTGCAATACCATTATCAAAGTAAGTAAGTATGGGAGAAAGTTTTGAGAAACTTTGGACCAAGTTCGTAAATTTACATCGCAACTAAAAAGTTGTTAAGAGACTTGATCTACGTTAATTTTAATTTTATGTGAATAAAAAGAGAGAAATAAACGGACTGAGTGGGCAACAACTCTGCTCTGTTTAGCCCACTCTTAACACAGATTTTGTGTTTGCCCAACAACTATGTTGAGCCTCTTAAAACACCCCTTTTTATTCCTCCTACTTATTCCTTTCACACTCTTACACATCTCTTACACCTTCTTACACAACCCCACATATCTCACACTTCTTTCTCTTAAACACATACCCCACCTCTTACACTTCTCTTACACATCTCTTACACCCCTATTATATTCCTTACTAAAAACTACTAAACCCCAACTCTTATCCAAACACTTTTTTTTCATCCTCTACTAACAACTCTGTTACTATTCATCTGTTAACTAACACACTTTTCTCTACTAGCCAATTCTTGGCCACTCAGTCCGTAAATTCTTCAAAGTCCTTCAGTTCTCCCACATTATTGTAACTAAGATAGTTTAGTTCTTAAGACACACACCTAGACCTAATGCAAATTTCTTTCTCTAATATAATTTATAGTCAATATGAACATATGTGAGTGGTAGATGTATTTGAGTCGGTATATCATCTTATAAATCGTTTAACATATTGCAAGAGAGAGCGGACAGAAAGGTGAATTTTGTGCAGGAAAAGAAGAAACCAACAAACAGCTGCCTCTATGTTGGTATTTTGCAAATAGAATCAGAATCAGGAGATCCCCTTGTTTGATTTTCTGTGGGTTCTCTATTAATCCAGCTCACAAATCATGAAATCAAAACTCACAACTGTCAAACGTACCTACATTCCCTTGAAAACTCCTTAAACCAAGTTGCATAAACTTTGAATATTCTATTCTAATAGACCCAAAATCGCATTTTGCTCCCTTCTCATGACTTATTTTTCAGTCCCATGTTCAAGTGTCCTAATCTAGGTTGTCTGTAAATCTTGATTTCTTCAAACTTCAAACCAGGAAACTTGTTGTACTTTTCTCTATATTTTACTTGGTCCAACACATTTCTTGGAGGTTTAGTTTAAACTTTAATAAAGTATACTAACAGCCACTGAATCGGAAAAGAACACAGGTTTGTTTAGTTTAGGCCACGAAAACTTACAAAGGCGCACATATAATCAGTTGTCATAATCCGGGACCAGGATTCTTGATACGTGCGCATCAATACAAAATTATTGTGTCAAATATAAAATGATATATAGTAGTACTATTAGATGGGACATAATTTAGGTCATTATTTTTTTATTAAACAAGAATCCAAATTATTTATCACATCCAACACATGGGTAACATGACTGCCACAGGTTCCGAAAAATAGGCTGGTTTCGCGACAAATGCAAAGTAGTTAGTACTATTATGAGGAGGACCATCACAAAACTTATAGTCTATGTTTTTTTCCTTTAAATTAAGAATACCATATCTTAACGGCAAATATCGGAGGTTAGTTTTAGCTAGAGTATTGTTAGATATGTTGGACGGAGTGATTAATTTATATTTAGAGTCGGACCAAGGAATCAAACAAAAGAAGGGATAAATTATATATATTTCTTTTTGTTTTGACAGACTATTGGGAGGGGGAAGGGACTTCAAAAATGGAATATAATACTAACTCCGTCCAAAAACAAGTTTTTCATTTTGTTTTAATAACTGTTTTTCCATCGCACATTACTCCAAATTCTTATTAAATAATTTTTTTACACTATTATAAACTGTTCGGGTATCCATAATTATATATTTTTAATATGATTTTTCTACTATTTTTAACCAATATAATTTTAGAGTAATTTACGATTAAAAAAATCAACAAAACTAAACAGAAAACATTTGACTTGACGGAGATAGTGGCCCCGTCTTTGGTCCTCCCCTGTTTCTATTGTCGGTACAACTTCTTCAATTCCAAATGGGCAAATTACCCATATGGATATTCTTAACATCTAGTATAAAACATTTCAAAAGATTATTTGATTCAATTCTTTGTTGACATGTCTACAACATTATCATTTTCCTATGGAGATAAAAAGCAGAATTCCTCTATATTGCGTTTTGCGATTGTTCATGTCGCATTTAGGTCCCGGAGGGTCCTGGTTCAAGCAAACACAACTACAAGCTGCATAGAGAGTCCATTTGAGTACATAATTGGTTTATACCTATTAGAAGTGTTCACGAGTGGAGTCGAACTATGTTTAAAATCATTAGAATTAACTCTTGTCCGTCGATCAGTACGTGACCGTGATCGTAAACGGTTCGTCATGTGTTTGAGTTGATTGTGAATTGCTAGAAAAGCTTGACTCGATTGTTATCACAACGAACATGATGAACGGCTTGATTTGTTTACAGCCATAGCAATCACTTTTAAGGATAGAGTTAACTTATAGTCTCCGTTGATTGATAATTGATTAGTTTATTTTCTTTTAATTAGCTTATTTGTTTTGTATCGACTTATTTCTTTAAGTATTTCTATAAAATATATTAGTTCATAACATGTCAATCGACTATGTACTAATCAATTACGTACCTTGTCAAACTAACACTACATGTTTGTATGATAAAATGAATTTGTAAAGTAAAGTATGTATTACGAAAGTTTGTTTTGCTTCTTTCTCTAAATAATTGAACATTTTGCACCACATTGATCAAAGTATCAAACGAGTGCGCGTCATATTGGGTGGGAGTAATACACTTTTCCTTTTTTTTTTTAAAAAAGAAAAAATTGAGAACTCGCAACCACTACCTCTTAATGTGTGCACTGGGTAAACCCAATTAGCTCACGCAATAGCCCGCAAACTACGTGAACCAAGTTAACCGCACAAGTGCGACAGGCTCTGGCCTAGGATGGCATAATCACAGAAAATTCTCCTCCCGTGGAATTCGATCCTGTGACCAAGAGGATAATTCACCTCTTTTTAACCAACTGAACCAACCCTTGCGGGCAGGGAGTAATACACTTTTCAGTTTTTATTCATAATGGAAAATTAATGATTTTATATATTGTGAAATTCTTGAAAAACAACTTTTTCCCTATCATCCCTTTTTAGCACAACATTTAAGAGATATGTAACATAGATAGAAATATGAAACTTTAAAGTGATGAGTATAACTCAGTGTGATATATCTGCAGATTGTTCTTGAACTCCGTTGTTTTGTTGTATCCGTAGAGTATAGAAGAACATAAAAGGTTTGGGAATCTATGCATGTGCGCACACAGTTTTCTTAAAGCAAATTCATCCCTTCACATACGGTGCTTGAGACGTCCCAGTTGCACAAACTAATGTCTGGATTATAGGGAATGGAAGCAGGAGAAGAGAATGGTTTTTCTGTGTCTTCTCTTCAATAACTGATACGTATATAAAGTGAGGAAATGGAGACTCTTCAGTGTTGTTGTAACTGAAACTTCAATTACAACAATGTTGTAACTGAAACTTCAATTACAACAACTTAAGTGTGTTTATGCAGCACACGCCAGCCATTTGAGCTCAAACCAGTCCGTCATTCGTGTACGCAGGTGCGGGTACACGCTCGCACACAAGTTCCAGAATGTATACCCCTGCGCGCCCACGTGGAGCGTACTCGAGACATCTAGCAATATAACTTGAACACCAAGTGTAGCGTAGCAACTTATATACTAGTGGAACCATTCACTTGCAAATGTTGTGGGATGTTGTATATTCTCAACAACTTGCAAGCCCATGGACTCACATTGAGCCAAGCCCACTTTCCTTCCAACTTGATCCAACATGATCAAACTTGATCCAAATCTGCCTCACTATAGTTTTTCTTCATTATCCAACAATCCGCACATGAAGAAAACTTCACGTAGCATAATTCTACGATCGAATACCTGCATAGGATAGGTAGGTGTCGCGCCCTTTGAACTCTCCCTCGTAAGAATGCACCTTCTTTACTGGCTAACCAGTAGACGCGATGTTCTTGAACTGCTCTGATAAACCTGATCTGAGCTGATATGAACTAAATTTAAATTAAAAAAAAAAGTAGAATGTTAATAAATATATCGAATTAAACTAGTTTTAAACCGATCATATCGTGTAAAACGCACTCTCGCTATTTTTGGTACCTACATTTTGTACATTATTGTGTGCTATCATGTCACAACACTACCAAATGAGTATCATATAATTTTCATGAATAACTCTGGTAAACATAACGTGAATACTTAAGTTTCATTCTTATCCACTTCACTGCAATACAAATATACAATCCCAATGTGATTAAGAATTAAGCTAATGCAAATGATACCCTAATCCTTAAGCAAGCCAATTAGATTAAGATTAGATTACCACTTCCACTTTTGCTTTGAAAATTAATTTGCAGAATTTAATACTACTCTGGTCCCATACTATTATCATAATACTAGGATTTACTCGGTAGTTTGTAAGGTTGTGTTGGTCATACTCGGTCGGTATAAAATACATTAGTTTTCAAATTTCGTCATACACGGCAGGAAAAAGAAAAGGTATAATTATAAACTTTCTAATAAATAATAATATATACTAATATTGAATTCATTTTGATTGGTTAGGAGTTGTGATATTGATATAATTTTATTAAAGTATATGAAATGACATATACCTAATAATTGTTTCTGTACGTGTAAGCCTGGCGTAAATCAGATTATTATAATTAGAAAGGAATCTAATTTAATTATGATAATGTACTACTCTTTTTCATTTTCTTGCTTATTCAACGTCACCATCCAATTTAAAGTACACTTCACATGGATAACATGACTATCATAAAAAAAGAAAATTTGCAACTTGAAATATAAAAAGTGGTAAACCACATAAGTAAGTTTCTCGCTGTGTGCTACAATGACAAAATATAGCGATAAAGACATTAAAAGACGGTATGGTATGCATCTAAAATATTTACGACACTAACAAATGTAGAGCAAATTGTATTTTGACATGCATTTACATTGTACTCCAATTAAATTTTGTTATTTTCACTTTTTTTACTTCGCCTCTTATCAATATTTCTATTATCAAACAATTTTAATACAGCTCATATTATTACAAAGACTCCCAATTAAACTCTATCTGTCTGACGTAATGCAACATTTTAATATTTTTGTACTCCCTCCGTTCAAGGATAAGTTTTTCATTGTGTTTTTTATCAACAAAATAAGGAAAACAAGTATTATATTGTAAGTGGAGTAGTTGTAGTACTTTTTTGTTTGTTGTAATTAAATGAATGGATAAAGATTGGGGACCACATGTCCAAAACAGGAAATTGGAAGCTTTGTATTGGACTACGAAAAAGGAAAGTGGGAAGCTATTGACTGGACGTAGGGAGTAATTGATAATTTTATAATAATTATACAAAATAATTCTTGAATTATAACAATGGAATACTTTAGTAATTAGATAATGAAAATTTAGGAAATAAAGTTAATTCTATATGATTTTGTTACATATTTAACCATTAAAATTAAAATTAAATAATATTATTCAAACTGTTTATCACGGAAACTCAAAACAATCCAATTATTATTAGACGAGGGAGTATTCTGCTTATACATGATGGTATATGGACCTTCTCTTTTTATCAAGTGTAAAACTATCCGTAAGACTATTGTTTACGTTTCCAAAATGTTGATCACACAAAGTCAAAATACTTCAGTTATTATCAAATGAGAGAGTATTCCACTTATACATAACGGTATATGTACTTTTTTTCGTTTTTTTAAACAAGTGTAATAATATCCTAAGACCGTTATTTACGCTTCTCGATTTATCCAAATAAGAAGAGTCGAAAGATTATAGTTAGGATGAGACAGATGGAGTATTACGCTTATAAATTTAAGAGTATGGGGCATTATTTTTACAAGTGTAGTAATATGTTAAAAAGGCCTATTTTAAAGTTATATTCAGTTGTATTTGGATAAGAATAGAAGGGATCAGGTAACAAACCCACGGGATACATGGAAATTTCTCTCTCTCTAGGAGGAAATTGCAAGTAAAATTTTTATGAAGAAATGTGGTTATAAAAAGGCGACCAGCAGCCCCGATGTGGTTATAAAAAGACGACCAAGTGAGGTGTTTACAGTTGTTTAATTCCCAGACGAAAACCAAACAGAACCAGTACAAATTTCCAGTTTTCACTCTCTCCTCTCTCTTCTCCCCATTCCTGGCAACAAAGAAAACCCTCGTGGTACGCACCTTATTATACATCAACAAAGCCTATCCTTATCTGGTAACAGCGAGCCAATTGCAATTTACACCACTCAAATCCGTGGAAATGGAAGACACCAAAATCTTGGCCAGAAACTCACCTCTACCTGAGGAGATCATTGCTGATATCCTGCTCAGGCTCCCCGTCAAATCCCTCCTCAAGTTCAGGTGCGTTTCCAAATCATGGTGTTTTTTAATTTCAAGCAAAAGATTTGCCAAGACTCACCTCCAGGCCTCCACATCTGCTCCTTCGCTGGCGCACCAACACACGCTTTCAGTCCTGCCGTTTTGTACCAATTGGTTTTACTCCTTCAACTACTGCTCTGTGAGTTCTCTGTTTTCTGATCCGTCTCCTGACTTTGATTCCTTTGATTATCCGATTAACAAGGTCGATTATAGGACTCGGGTAGTGGGTTGCTGTAATGGCTTGTGTTGTGTGCTTGTTGATGGTAAGGATTTCGTTTTGTGGAACCCTTGTACTAGGAAGTATAGGAAATTGCCTGACGTGTGTGAGAGGTACTTGTGGGTAGATATCGAGGGGTTTGGGTATGATGACAAGAATGACGATTATAAGATCTTGGTTGTTTTGATGGTGTCCTGGTTTGGAGCGTTTAGATCCGTCTTTCGATTGTATAGTTTGAAGACCAATTCGTGGAAAACCGTCGATTTTATGAGTGATGCTCCATTTAAGGGTCAGGGTGTGTTTGTGTCTGGTAAGCTTCATTGGGTCAAGAGGGATGTTGTCTACCGTGGCAGGTCTTTGAATATTACTTCATTCGATTTAGGGACCGAGGCCGTGGGGTCGGTTCCGCAACCGCGTACTGGGGGCGGTTACGGTGTTCATCCGGCATTGGGGGTGTTAGATGGGCGTTTATGTGTGTTGTGTGATAATTCGGAGTTTGGGACGGAGGTTTGGGTTATGAAGGAGTATGGGAAGAAAGAGTCTTGGTCTAAGGTGATGAGGGTTCCTTATGATGGTAGGCCTGTCGATCATTCGCACATTACCCTTTCCCTCTTGTATACCGCACCAGATGGGCAGGTTTTGCTTAAACAGGGTTCGTCTCTCTTTGTTTACCATCCTAAGAAGAAATCTTTCAAGGTTCTGAAGTTAAAGACATCGACAGCGCTACATGGCATTGGTCTTGTAGTCGAGAGTTTGGTCTCACCTTTCCCTGATGCTGGACGGTTGGAGCGAAATTAGAGCCTTTCACTGGAGGTTTATGCTGCTGTTTTGGTTTTAGTAGCTGGTTCTGCTTATTGCTGTTGTGTCTATTCATCAGTGACCATTCTTGACTTCTGAGAAACTACAGGCTGATGGTGTGCTCGAGTGGTTGCTGAGGATTTGTGTGTAACTCTAGTTCCTTTGAATTAGTATCTAGTTTCATGTTTCAACTTTATGTTTCTTCAACTGTTGACGAGTAAAACTACTTGATGCAGTTCTCATTGTCTCGCCACAAGATATTTTGTTTGGGGCTGAGATCCAATGAAACGTCTTAGAAACAGGTTTTTAAGTTTCGAGTTGGACGTTAGCGTGGAATGGCTTCAGGTGAGGACATCCCTGCTTTGCGTTGTTATGGAGTTTTGTATTTCTAGCATTTGGTGTGTTATGTAAAATTGCTTGTAGCATCTATTAATAATGATGTTTTGTATGAACCTGTTGGCATAAATGCTATTACTTTCTCTGTTCTTACCATCACATATATATTGTAGTAGCTCATTACATGCTCCATTATCTTTAATGAGTTTATTGAATCTAGCAGAACAGCAACATCAAGCGTTCGGTATGACTTGTGTTTAAATCTCTGCCTGGGAATGCTCGTTCTGTGGCACACGTAACCTTAGACATGCTACTACATGTTCTAGTCTCCTTGCAAGTTGCAAACGTCTATCTAAATTTTCATTTTATGAGCAGGGGATTGTGAATTTCTGAAGCTGTTCTCAGTAATGGTAAAGTTATCAGTACCTTTCGGCTTTCAGGACCTAAATGAAACACCTAAATGAACCACACCTGTGGAATTGAAGTATAATAACTTCCTATCAAAACTGAAGTGCTGGCTAAGCTACCATAGTGAAACTACACATATACATCCAGACTGTAATAAAGTTCTAATTACCCTGAACCTGCAGGGTTGGCAATTGCCAATTTCGACAAACAGGACATGTAAAATGGATGAATACACATTAGGGGAATACATGCCCTCATTCTGGAAGTAGCCTAAGCAGACTAGTTCACTGTACTCCGCCAGACAAATGCAGCAGCCTGAGGCTGTTGATTGCCTTTAATTAAGCTCATGCTGGATGTAGTTGAATTTGGGATATGTAGAAAGGCTGTCCTCAACTCTTCATCAACTCCATTGATGGATGGTCCGGTGGCAACTCACTCATTACCATTGCTAAAGTCCCCGGAGACTGAACGGCTTGAAGAAGTAGGAGACAGACACGATCATGATTAGTGATTACAAGCGTAGTCAACACTCCCCCGAATACACTGATGATGTAGCTGATCGGCCAAGTGAAAATCCCTACTCATTCTGGATGTTAAGACTGCTTGACATGTGTTCTTAGTAGTACTGAACTACTGATAGTGATGATATGAACAGAAGATGAAATCTATTGATTACTGAGTAATGTTGTTAGGTTGAATGTTAATGACACTTGATGTACAACTTGAATTTATTAGTGATCATTTGTGCTTGTGCGGGGGTCACTATCTATCTCCAAGTTAGGTTCTTTGATAGCAAGATATCATGTAATCAGCACTGCAGTTTCACTGATCAGTTTAAAAGTAGATCCATAAACTAGGAAGATAAAGAGTAAACTTGTTCAACAAGATCTGATTAAGTGGATGTTTGAGTGGTGTTTAAACTATTATATAGCATTATATATATACTACTAGTGATTAATGCAGCGTATAGAGGATGTTAAAAGGTGCATCTGTTGGAAGACCTGTAAATGGAATGGAAACACAGCTTTCATGTAGAAGCAATCATAGAACGTTACAATGTTATTTAAGTTAAGGTTTGGTGTTGGATTAGATTACTTCACCTATAATTTGTACTACTTGTCGCCCGAAGATTGGCTTACAAATTAAATGCGTACCTGGGTTGCTTATTATGAGCTGATCATTATCCTAATATCATGTGTTGATTAAACTCAAGACTTTTCGTAACCCATTGAAAACGAAAGTCACCGCCGTTGGTTTTATTATGCTTCTAATCATATCACCAACTTACATACAAAATTTGGAATTTTGAATTCATGTGTTCGGTTCATCTTGCATTCCGAATTTTTAAATTTCAGTTTTGTTCAAGTTTATTCAGTTATGTTCTAAATTAATTTAAATTAAATAAATCCAGTTTAGTTTAGAAATTTTCAGTTGGGTTGAACAAAACTTACTAATGCATTGGAAGTCTGTGATAGAATTCCATCTCATCTAAAAGCTCGAACTTATAAAGAGTTGTGGAATCTAGTCATATATATTAATTCCCCAATACTCTCCCGCACTCGTGGCCGATTTCAACCTTATTTGGGGAGACCAATCGAGTAGAATTAAATATGGGTGGAGGCGGTCTCCGTGGGGATTCGAACCCATGATTTTGGGCGTGAGCCAAAGGCTCTGATACCATGATAGAATTCCATCTCATCCAAAAACTAGAACTTATAAAGAGTTGTGAAATCTAGTCAAATCTAGTCATATATATATTAATTCCCCAATCGTCTGAAACCATATTGAATTAGAGAGATACTATCAAAAAGTTGTATTCGCACTGTAAATAAATAAATTGAAGTAGTACATAAAATGTCACAGATTCGAATTTTATGAGTCATAAGATATTTCAGATTGAAATTATGTCGGAAAAAATGTCTATTCATTTGGGGTCCTATAATTCACTTCTTTTGTCTTGGTTGCCGTTTTGACTTCTCGCAGTCGGTACTGAACATAGAACACATGTTAATTGATTTTTCACATAATTCATTGAACAGGGAGCCCATATTGTTCTTGAATTGTATTAAAGTTTTTACAAAATAGTGGAAAATATTACTTTTGAAACTTCAGGAAAAAAAGAGAGTGATTAGGTATCCAAAAACTAATACACCATGACAAATAATTTTTCAATCTACAACTATTAAAACTAGCCCCACAAACTATCAAATAAGTTAATAAATATATAAATTTATATCAACATAGTTGGAACCTAAGTCTTACTTTCAGTTCATATCATCTACCACTAAACCACCATTAAACCACTTTATATGGCTCCATTCAATTCACCTGAAAATTTCTGAACTGACTGAATTCAAGTATAAATTTTAACTACGTAAAACTGAACTTAACACAAATAAAATTAAGGTAAACTGAGCAAATCCTTACTCCCATACTAGAATAACT
>JAYMSL010003340.1:0-12596 GCA_036897195.1 Plantago coronopus | reverse complement strand
GGGGAGAGATAAACTTTAGAAACTTTAGAAATACTAAGGGTGCTGTTGTTGTGTCAGTTATTGACAGAGGGCTATTTTGGTCAGTTTACTACTGAAACATTGTAAAATGCCCCAACTAGGACTTAAGTGAATTTTTTTCTCCAAACGGTACCGGCCTGTATTTTTCTCCGGAAAGAGAGGTGGCAGCAGGGGTATGGAATTGAAGCCCAGAGTTGTTCCTTCATTCTACAATTTCTTGGGCCGGAATGGAAGATCAGTCTTGGACCTAGTCCATTGATGTGGGATTAGGTCTGACATAGTGACATTGCTTGCTTCACCTCAAAAGATTGTGTATAGATACTTGTGCAGTTTGTGTATAGGGTTGTCAGGATCATAGATATACACTAGCTAGAGTTTTGCCACCCGTATTAACGATATGATAAGTAAATTAATCTGAACGAAATGAATCTGATTTGAACTGAACTGAATGGGTCTGAATTTAAGTTGAAAATAACATAGACTAACACACACTTGATTCTTGACTCTTCTGGACAGCTTTATAACCTTCTCTTGTTGTATACATGCCAGCCCTCTGTTGAATTGAATCATTTCACCTCCAATAATCACTTTCCTGATTTAAGACACCAAACCCCTGTAGACTATTGGACAATTTTATTAAGGACCTCGTTGTGGCCTGTGTGTAGCAAACATTCTGCAACAAAAAATATCTAAGAGCTGAAATATAAAAAACCTCAAAAATGCATAAACACATATGTATGTAGCAGAATACAGAAATAAAAATAAAAATTAACACCTGTAGAACCTAGCCGAAGACATTTACTTCAACTTTATTGTTGTAGTCTACAATACCCAAGTGAAAGCAATGTGCCTTTTCAAAACATTAAGAATTCAGTGGACAAAAACAAGCCATATTTGTGAATACCTGTCCAGGTCAATCCGATCAACACCAATCTTAAAGAACACAGATATTCATACACCATTTCAAGTGTGGACAGATAAAGAGTTGTATGAAGAATGAACCATAATCACTTCACAATAATCTAAAAAACTTTGCAAACACGCATTCAATAAATTAACATTGAATTGAAGAGTTTGCAAACAGGTTTAATCATAAAAAAACAAGTGAAGCGAAATCACAAAGTACTTATGATGACCTTGCTTTTGACAATTTGGAAGGAGAACGGGGCTGCCTGGAACCTTAGTGTTGTAATTCATTTGAACAAACCTTCGCTGAATACTTGAAGCAGCCAAGCCAATAGTGAACCATGACATTTATCAGAGGTACCATCAATCATAAGTTCTATATTTCCAGCTCTCAAATCTTGCATTCCGAACCTCGTCTACTGCCATTCCAGATTATCCACATTATCAACTGTGTCTCACAATCCATCAATTTCTGCAGGCGGAAAGAACAATTCATAAACCTCGTTCTACTTCAATCTAAAAGGCAAAAACTAACTGATTTTATTCATAAAACCATTTATGAGCAAAACTCTCAAAGGTTTCTTGACAAATGAAAACTTAAGAGTCATAAAATAGATGGTTTCAACAAAATGCATAAGTCACTAACTATTAAATCCTGACAAATAATTTTTAAAAATGTATGCAACTCGCTATTCAATCACAATGAGGTTTATAAGATTATAAGATGTAATTACAGATTAAGCTACTTAGAGAAAGAACTCATAACCGAATTAATTCCACGCCTGAGCAGAAAAACAGACAAAAAATTCAACATATTCATTATGTATAGAAGTTCCCCACAGTGTTCATATATGTTGTAGTAAACTACTCAGACAACAAAGAGAATAATTTGTATGTAAGAATCAACTTCAGATATGTTTGCAGCAGATTCACAAATATAAAGTTAAACATAAAATTAACGTCATCCATATACTCGTAGGAAATGGATAAATATCTCCAATGATCATCAACACGTGCTAAAATTCTCACATTGTTAGATATCTATCATTATAACACAAAAACCTCAGATTCAGACTCATGCTGGTCAGATACCGTATGCAGACTATGCGCATTACCTTAAAGTTATCTCCAGTAAGATTATAGCCAAAAGATACATTCCGCTCTATGGGAATCATCGGGATCGAAAAAGAGTGAAGGGAATGCAACAAATTCTCAAGTTAATGGATTACAAACCTGAATAATTTTGTCAGTCTCTGATTCTTCTATGTCTATCATATATTGTTTGTTGCACAAAAACACGAATGAAGTCATTGGGCCAGGCAGCAAAAGAAACAAATGCTGGAAAATAAACGGGTACTATCAAGTCGAGGTGCGTATGGGAGCAAACACTATTTTGAGATATTTCTAAAAAAAAAGTACATTACGTAGGGTCTTAAACAACCAGGCAAGCGCAATTGAGGCTTCAACTTTGAATTTCTTACGTAACAATCGGGCACGTTGTGGGGATGTATGGGAGCAACACCATTTTCAGATATTTCAATAAAAAAAACATAACTTAGGTCCTAAACAATTAGTCAAGTGCAATTGAGGCTCCAATTTGAATTTTTCACATAACAATCTGCGAAATGAGTTTCAGATATTAGGTTTTCCACCATGCTGAACCAGCAAGGTGGAAAACAATGCTGGAGACACACACATTTACATCGCATGATACTTTTTAGTCGAAATACTGACTGCAGGGGACTGCGGCTTGCAGTCATGGGACTGCCGGCTACAGTTTTTGTGATTTGGCTGCTGTGGTGCTGCTTTCGGCAAGGAATTTGGGACCGACGTTTGGTCCCGACTCTAACGGTTGTGTTTGAGCTCCGTACTGTGAAATGAACATATATTTTAAAAAAGACTAAAGCAACAACCACATATCCAAAACAAACAACAACACTATTATAACAAGAGAACACAACAATATTTGTGAAATATATTTGTTGTCACTTGCTATAACCCAGCCGGTGGAGCTGCAATATCCACCAATACTTTATCTTCTTCTTTCAGATTTGTTGTAACACCATGAATTATATCTACACATCTCTAACTTTAAGCCAGTGTTTTTGCGTTAACTTCTACATGCAGAGTAATACCACTAAAAAATCCAAGAACATAATGATATTTTCTCTGTGGACTCTCTGTTCATTCCCACCTACATGCAAAAATGCAATATGCTGCAGAAGGATTTCCCTTTTATCCAGTGATCGTCATCGGGGTAGAATTTTATTTCGATTGAAAAGCCAAATAGGCAATGCCCAAAGGAGTTCTAATATATTGTCATGTTGTGGAAGTGGCCATCACCAGAATATATCATAATTACAATTTGATACGTATACAAATAGAAACCAACTTATTTCACCAAAAAATATATCATGAATGACCAAATAAAGAAGTAAAATGTGCAAGATTTAACAGCAAACTTATAGCATCAGGAGAGATACAAAAACTCTCAGTGCAAGTATAGGTGATAATATCAATACCGCTCACCATGATTAAACTAATTTGAAATGAAGAAACCGAAACAATGGATCATTGCAACTTAAAGTTAGCTTCCAAATCCATTCAACAAAATTAGGGCTAATTGAAAACTGAGGAAGCAATTAAAGTTATTGATTCTTTTATGCGAAAGGCTCCTATAAAATATCAGATGTAATATTTACAGATTGATAAACCATAGCAAATCTATCCAATATATTACTCACTTGAGGAAATAAAATCTTCAGATATATAATGAAAAAGTTGATCTGCAACCATGCATCAATTTTATATCTGATCCATCACCACTCCTAACAAGAATCACCAAGCAAAGTCTTATCTGATCCATCATCATTGGAAACATGAATTGCGAAGCTGTGATAATTAACTATGTGCAAACTATTGAATACAGTAACTTTTAAACAGAGTTGAAGAAATGAATGACATTACACTCCATATATTCATGTAAAAAATACAGTGGGTGAATAGCACAAAGAATATATCCAATGTACTCGGTAATTTGAAAGGGTGAAGTAAAAGTCTAAATCTTACCTTGAGTGAAGCATTTACTTTTCATCATTTATAAAACCCATGAGTTTACTTGCGAAGGACCTGCATAGAAACTCAGAAATCGAAGTCTCAAACAAAGTGTCCTGTGTCCAGAATTTATGGCGATCAAGATAACAGCTTTAAAAGGAGTAGTTAAAATTTGGTGGATATAGAAAGCTCACCGATGACGAATCCCATGTACTATAACCCGCTGAGGCACAGAGAAGAAGGATAATAGAAATTAAGTAGTACTAGTATCTAATCAACCGAATCATCCTTCTGCCGCGCATTTCGTCGAACAGGTAGCGGGTATGTGGAGAGAATAACTGAATAAGAGAAGACGCAAACTGGTTTAGATGAACAGAGAGAGAGGGAAGAAGATACTGATGTGAACTGGGCAGTTTTGTATACAATACATATAGAAGAGGTGCGAGCGACATTGGTGAAGACTGAAGACGGGCACTACTCCCAGGGCAGATCTGCTCCCAGGTAGACCGGAACGAATGGCAACGTGGGACAGCCTCTTTAGGTGAGCTATGTTTCATTGCTTTTAACCCGATTCCGATCTGGATGTTGACCGGGACACCATACCGGAGACGGTTTAACCGGATTAACTCTCTCCGTCCATAAATAAACTTACCACTCTTATTTTGGTCAACAAAATAAGGTTTAAATACTTTTTGAGTATTATATTTCAAGTGGAGGTGGTTAAATTACTTTTTGATATGTTGTAATTAAATGCGTGGATGGAGATTTGAGACCACATGTCCAAAAATGGAAATGAGAAGCTTTGTATTGGACTACCAAAAAAGAAAATGAGAAACCATTAACTGGACGGAGGGTGTACATATGGAAAATGAACAAATAATGACTATAGCTTATTTATTTTCACCTTTAAATAAATAATTAAAAAAATAAGATTACAAATAGCACTCTATAGAAGAATTTCATGGTTGTTCAAAAGTCTATCATATATGATATATCAACTTCTATACTGGTATTAGGAAGTTAAAAGTCCTAAAGTTTCATTATTTTTGTCATTTTTGTAAGTTTGTGCTCAAATTTGGAGTCGGACTCCATTTTACAATTCCTACAACTATTGTTCTAATAACCCAATATATAATGATAATAACAAATAAGTTGGAACATTACAATAACAATCATGAACAATCCATAAATGTCATATATTGATAGAGACATAGAGTAGACGGAGCTAGAATAAAATTTAAAAAAAATTAGAAACCGGATTGTTCCGGATTTTTAGCGGTCTTCAACGGGTTTCTAGTAGCTTTAAGTGGGTAAAAGTGGGGGTAGGTTTTTGCGGGTTTTAGGAGCTTGCGGGGGAATTTGATGTTGAAAGTGGGACATTGTTCTAGGAAGTTTCTTTTTTAAACGTCAAATGGGGACGCGGTTACACGAGCATGTGCTTGCTTGGACATGAGAGAGATATAAGTTTTTTCTTTTCACCGACTTAATTTGAATTTTCAGATAGCTAGAAGCTCACTAAAATCTTCAGTGAGTTGTTTTTAAGAGAGCTTTACTTAGTATCACTTCTCAGTGTACTAAGCAACTTCTGAAGAACAATTCCTCAAAGACCATTCTCACTTAGCTATTTTAGGCGGTTATTCCTAGCTTCACTTTTCAGCGAGCTATTCCAATACCTAAAATTGTTTTCTTAATCTGAAATCATGTTACTCTTACACTAATTAGGATTTTCTCATGAAATCATATAAAACTACTAAATGACATCTTTCTTAGAAAAGCATATATTCTCTCAGTAACCTTGTGTAATATGACCATGTATTCATGTCTTTGGTCCTCCTTGCTTGGTGTGATCTCCATCTTGATGGATATAAGGTCGCAACTAAAACAAACTATATAAATAAGTTTACATCAAACACTTACCTATACAAGTTATTATATGAATTACATTTCTAAGTATGATTTTCTCTTTTGCAAGTGATTAATATCAGTTTAAGAACATAAGAGTACTTCCAACACTTATATCTAATCTAAATAGTATTTTTGGTATTTGTTAATCAAAACTGTTTGAGAGACTAACGCATTTGTGTTTGGACATGATTTTTCAGGAGCGCATCTAAGACTGATGAAAAGTCGCTCTCCTCTCCTAGGTGTTGTTATATACTACTAGTACTTAGGGAAAATTACAGAATCAACTCCTAAATTTGTCGTATACAAAAAACTCAACCTCCGTTATTAATTCTCAACACTTTAATACCCTGTAATTAAATTTCAACCAATTAACATTATAATAATGGCGTAAAATGATCACTATACACATTCCTTACATTTTCTTTAGTATACAGAAAATACATAATTTGATTAAATAGAAAAGAAAAAAAAGATAAAAAAGCTCTCTCATGTGCGGAGCCGCCCAACCCACTGCGATGTGGCCATTATAAGCTTGAAGATCCACGATGGGAGGAAGAAGGGTGGGGAAGAGGGATGAAGGAAGGATTTTTTTTTTGTTTTGTTTTGTTTTGGAAAAGGTAAAATTATATTGAAAATTAAGGGAGAGTTGGAATTTTTTTTTTTTTTTTAATCAGTGACAAATTTTGTACTGTGTGCTCTTGTAGACTGTAGTTTCCCCTACTACCTTGAAACAAAATTGACTTATTTTCCTTCTTTTACGGGAAAAAGGTAAATAAAAATAAAAACTTTTACACCAATAATTCAATAATTGGTTCATAATTAGCTACACAAAATAGAATCTTCTTGAATCATTCGCATCAAATCATGCACTGCAGCGGCTATCTCATTCACGGTTGTTAGCTGACATTCATCCTCAACCTGCAATCAATTGCCAAAATGTTTTTTAACTTTTTAATATACTAACAAAATATCCATTTCACAAAATAAAACACTAAAGCTCAATTCATGTGAGTTGGTTGAGTTGGTGAGATGTTTCACTTCCAACTAATAGATCGGAATTTCGAGTTACCCGTTAAAAATAAAAAACACTAAAAAGAAGACATGACTTCAATTTTAGACTTTTAGTCCACTTTACCTTGGCACTGAAAGTGTAAAGCACCAAGTGATCAGCTCTGGTCATGTTGAGGTGTACAACATTGAGGCAGATAGATTGGAGTCCGACGACCATTTTCACCAGTTGTTTCGGCCGTCTCTTCGATAATATCTTGATGTTAGCGTGCGATTCAACCAACGACACTTCAATATCCGCTATGGCGGAGAGATGCCTCTCCCCCGATGTGTCCATGTTGGAAGTGGAGGTGGAAGACGCGTATTGAGGGAAGTTGAAGAACTTGGTGAACGGGTTCAAATGGGAGGTGCATTCTTGTTCGTTGGCAAGTTTAGACGCTTCGAGATGTTGGAGAAGCTGTTCGAGTTCCTTCACATAGTTGATGGCTCCCCCAACTATCGATGCTTGGTCTCCCTATATTAAAACATGTGAAATTTATAACGTGTTAAGGCACATTTTCAAAGGTCACATATTCTCTCAGCAAACAGGGACGGAGACACATCTTGTGCTAGGTGTGTCTCTAGCCACACCCAAAAAAAAAAAAAATTATTTATAGGCATGAATTTTTTAATTTTGCAAATTAGCCACACTTAAACTTTTAATCTAGGAACACGGAACACCACTACATAGTTAGCCACATGTAATTTTTAATCCTGGCTCCGCCCATCTCAGCAAGTACAATAGGTATAAAAATACAGGAAAGTAGCACAGACGATCCAATTAACGAAAGACTAGCTAATTTGGTGCGATATACGTACCCTTTGAGCATAAGAAGATGGCATCAAAGAACGGAGAACGGCAAGATAGTCGTTCATCTGCCTCCTACGGTTCCTCTCGACCGCGATATGAGTCATCCTCTGGCTCTCCATCTCCTCCCTGTTCTTCATCTTCCTCGTCCTTCGCCTCTTACGGCGACTGCCGCCCTGTGCAACCTCAGTCGAATAATCTGATGAATTATTCTGAACAGGTGAGGAGTCCCAGTTGACAGCATCATGTTCGCCACTTGTCTGATCTAGACTTGGATCTTTCTGCATCACCTCTTGTTCAACAGCAAATCCATAACTTGGTAGATTGTAATTAGTGTAATCACAATCTCTGTATCCATACATGAATGGATCTTGCTGATAAATCACAGCTTCAAGTGTCATTATTGATGGTATTTGTGTTACTTTTTGTTGTTAGAGTACTAATTTCCAGTCTTAAAGACAAGGTATATATAGGGTTGTTGAGGTTTATAATAAGTTAGGAAATTAATCAAGTTGCATTTTCTGGACAACTAGCTGAAGCAATTCTCACGTGAGGTTCTTTTGTCCTTAATGTGTCTCAAGGAATTTTGGGACACATACCCTGCTATGAGTCTATGACCCATAGGAATGCATGAATGTCCATACAAGTTATTTCTCATTCTTTCCCTTGTCAAGAACTTGATCCAGAGTCAGTAGGCTGTGTTCAATTCAGTTAAAAAGTTTCTGAACTAAACTAAATTCAAGTATAAATTTATATTGCACACACCTAAACTGAACTGAACACAACTGAAATTATGAGATCGTACTCTAAAAAATAACATGCTCTAATTGTCTCACACATTGAATTTCCTTTTCTTTACAAGAACTTAACTGGCCTATAATGGAACTATCAAACATGTTCTAATTATCTCGAAACATTAACTTCATGATCGTCACTTCATTAGGTTTACAAATAAGTTCACCGTGGATAAAAATCAACCACATCACTTTGAGAAATTATACAACAAATTACTTATTTTCAAAATTAGTTGGTAATAGTTGCGAATCTCTTCTAAAAGATGTCTTCTAAATTTTACCAGTAGAATCTTTCACGCAAATGGCGTCAGATAAATTATATCTTTAATTAAATAATTAACTAGGTTAAACAATAAATTATGATCAGGTGAAAATGATTTAAAAATTGAAGCTACTTGTGCAGTGAAACAAAGAAAAAGATAAAAGAGTGTAAGAAGCCAAAGCTCCAAGAACGACAGTCCGTGAGAAATAGCACAGTAATCTCTACAGTCAATTCAACGTAACGCTTCATTAGTACCTATTGTATATTTCATTTCATATCGGGATTAACGCTAAGCTGGGATAGATTTAGACCTCGTTCAGACGTTCAGTTCATCACTTAAAAATCTTTGAACTAAATTGAACAAAATAATCTTAAATTAAATTGAACTAAATTCAAGTACAAATTTACGAAATCTACCCATCAAGCTAGTGTAATTTTTTTTGGCCTCGTAATTTAATATTGGAACCTGAGAGTTGAAGGTCCATTAGTGTTATATTTAATGTGCAGTTGAGTGGGTGTATATAACGTGGTGACAATAAAACATTCTCTCAAGTCTCAGGCATATGAGATTATTCCCCTAGTCAAACTAGAATTAGGACTTGGTTTGTTTAAGTCTTGAAGCCTGTAAAACTTGTCCCCAACCACAATTTGTTTTGTTATACAGTTGTACGTACTAACTACTATGCCAATGTTTCTTAATCTATTGGCCTCGCTAAAGTCGCTACTTGTTTCCTACTGTTTCATCAAAATCACTATTGGGAAACCCTATTATTTAGTTAAATCATTAGAAAATACAAAAGAAAAAAAAAAACACTCCACATTTTAAGTTTCTTCGTGTTTTAAGCATGTATTTAAGTATGGCGCCCATTTAAGTATATCCAAATCTTATTACACGAACTTCTAAACAAACTGTTATATTATAGTAAGTATTACCTAGCTAATGCAAATTAAAACTTGATTTAGTGGAAATCTTAATAAGTAGACCAACACTTAATTTTGTGAATTATTCAAACAAATAGTACTAACCTACATTATATTTAATTTACCTTAATTCATGTTTGTGTAATTGAAATTTATATTTTAACTAAGTTCAGTTCAGTTCAGTTGAATTTATTGAGTTCTTTTTAGTTTAATTCAAATATTTTGAGGAGATAGTGGTTAAGTTAAATTTCTTAAGTTTGAGCAACTCCTTAATTAAAGAGGTTCACGGACCTCCAGGCTCCAAGGATAAAGGACTCCTTAATCTTCCTTTCCTTGCCCTTGATTTTCTTTCTTTCTTTTTTCTTAAAAGAAAGCTCATTTAAAGACTCAAAATTAGAAAAATAGCCACCGCAATTAATGCAATAGCTAGACAAACTATATCTACAGTAATTTATGAATTTGAGAATGGGATTGGCTATGAATTCATGCATAATTCTGTTATTCTAAGTTTGGCTACGGCTTTTGGTCGACTCATTCGGATCGACACTGATTCTCTTGATCGTTGTTTCAACAATTATGTTCGGGTACTTGTGGAGGTTGACTTAGCAGAACCTTTGGAAACTTCTGTTATGCTGGAAACCCCATCTCTCAGTCTTACGATGGGCGGGAGGTTTGAGAAGCTCCCTGTTTTTTTTGCTCTTCTTGTGTTGCGATTGGTCACTCCACCATGGAGTATCGGGATGAAATCTCATCCGATGCTCTACAGCAGTCTGAGGTGCCCAAGACCTCTTCTCCAGACACGCCGGCTCCGGCAAAAGCAAGTACACCTGTCGAGCAATATTTTCCGCAGGTGCTTTCTCGTGGTAGACAGAATAAAGTTACCTTTGTCCCAAAACGGAATACCAGTGTAACTGCTACCACAAGCAATAGTTTTGCTGCTCTTGACGGTTCAGCTCAGTTGGAAGACACGGCAACAACTCCCGGTTGTCTCGATGCCACTACAGAAGTACAACTGCCTGCAACCACCCCGCCTCGTCCGGTGGTTAACAACACGCAAACTTCGCCTTCGACGACTTCCCAGGATTCTAGCACGCATGATCCGGGAATTCTAGACTCCCTAGTTATTGGTCGTGCTCGTAATCAGCATACTCGTCCCCCAAACGTGGACCCTAGCACTGGCTCACAGTCACAATCTAAGGCGATGCAAGCTATGCGCGGTCAAACCGCAATCGGGTGGAACTTCTTGATGATCATGACAACTCAAATGGTTAGGTTGGACTCTTTCACTATTGTTGATGGACTCTAGTTTAGACTAGTGATTCTTTATGTCAGTTACTCTTTCTCCCTTGCACGAGATTTCTCTCGCCCATATGTGTGTTTGTCGTTTTATATTTGTCCTTTTTCTTGTAACTTTATTCTTTGCTTTTTTAATATATATAAAAAAAATTATGAATTTGAGCTAGGGTAATAAACATTCTCTTGTGAGGGTTCAATCACAAAAGTTAAATTTGTGTAAAAACACTCAAAATGTGTATCGTGTTATCCTGGGCCAAATGATGTCGTATTTGTGTGATGGTTCACGTTGTTTACAGTCTATTACGATTTATGTGAACCTGTATGTTTAAACTAGTGGGCATCGAAGGGTGACTGCAGGTTTTTTTCTAAAAAATAATAATTATATTATTCTTTCTTTTTTTTTCTTTTTTTTTCAGCCTAACAAGATAAAACATGCACTATAAACTACTCCGCATTATCCACTCACTCTGGCAAGGGTTTATTAGTATTTCCCTAAAGTTAGTTTGAGAAACTAACAAGAATCTTTAGAGGTGACCAGACCACTATTTTGTAATGTGGTTGGTATTAATATCATCATAATTCCTAACTAAATAACTAATACTAGAAGTAATAATAAAATGGGATTACATGGATGATTGAGTCAATGGTTGGCTAATTAGTAGATTTTGCAAGCTGGTTGAACACGAAGATGCCATAAAATTGGAGCCTGTGATACTAGATACGATTCTCGACATGTCTTACAATGAATACAAATGGGGATTAAGTACAACAATTTCAGATCATACCTACCCTAGAAAGACTTTGAAGATGATCATTAGGTTAGTTCGTGAGCAAACATGCAAATTAATTGGTTGAAAATTGTCAAAGAAGCGCAACTCAGTTAATAAAGACGCTTTTCCTCCAACAAACATATTGGGAGTTTGAGAATCTTGAAGAGAAATAGAGAACTATTATTAATTCTCGATTTGCCGCATAAAAAAAGATATTTGTTGAAAATTATATTGTTAATCATGCTGACATTTGAAACTACTCAATGTTTGGAAAGTTAGATAAGAGCCAACTACTTACATTAATCTACATATAATAATTTGTCACATATGCATAAGTAACTAAACAATGTAACACTAGCTACCTAGAGATCGATAATTGCATGCTAGAAAACACGTTAGGTGAATTCACATATGGTATAATAAAATCAAAGAGTAGGAATTAATTGAATAAGTTAGACTATTAATGTGTTTTTGTATAAAAGAAAAACAATCATATTTCTCTTAACACATTCAATACCCTTGAATACTGATGGAGCTTTGGATACAAAGTTTAACAGGGCATATGCAAGTGCTATAATTAGAGATCATAGAGGAGAATCCATAAGAGCTGCAACCTCTTACATAGGACAGGAAGATGTTGATACTACAGAACTTACAGCTGTAGACTTGGGGCTCAACCTATGCATCTAATGGGAACTAACTAATATTATTCTACAAACTGACTCTCAGTATGTTGCCAACTGCTTAAACAGGAAAACGCCACCGCAATGGAAGCACTGGAGGCTAACACAGGAGATATGGAAGAAGATTAACAA
>JAYMSL010003339.1:0-12597 GCA_036897195.1 Plantago coronopus | reverse complement strand
CTTACACATTAAATAACGAAAGGTCTAAAAGAATTTATCATGCAAGTGCATGAAATCTTCTAACCAACTACGTACAATGAATGTCGAGAATTTGAAGTAAATGAAGAGTATGAGTTTTTCATTGTGCATGTATTTAGTAATTCATGAATGTCAAAGTGTTTTTAGTGTCCAAGAAGATTAATTGAATTTATATTTTATCAATTAATTCAATCTTTTATTTTAAATTTTTTAGAGGGGTAATTTAGGTAATATAATTTTTGGTGTGCATCCAAGCATGCTATTAATACTTAAAAGAGAACTTACTACATGAATTAGTAAATCATAATTCCCCATGAAGCTCTAACCCAAGCTAGGAATGGCGATCCGCGCGCGTCGCGAGTCGCGACTAAGATATGTAGTGCAGATATGAAATCGGCTGCAGACCGTCGCCATGGCTGAAGAAATCTCCGAAGCTTCACCAAGCTTCGAACAGCGACCGGAGTTCAACGCCGAGACCATGCGCAAAACCAAGCCCGGAATGAAACGACTAGCTATCACTTTCACTGTTCTACTCTCCTTCCTCTTTGGTAAAACCCTAACACTCTATTTCACATTATCCTGCTTCCGAAACTGTTTCGTTACTTACATTCCTCACTTAATTCAATTACAGGCCTTCCATTTCTTCTGAAATCCATAGAGATCTATCGATCGCCGCTCCCGTTCCACGACATTGATGATTTCTCCGCCGCGATCGAGTCTAATACGCTGCTCTTCCCTTGCCGTTTCCATGCGGTTTTTGTTAATTTTGATGGCTCTTCATCTAATGCAGCTGATTTGTCACTTTCGATTAAGTCTTACATGCGGAAGCTAAATGCCAAGAGTGGATTGGCTTGCGGTGCTTGTAGTGACGATTCAGCTGTTAGTGTCACACTTGACTCTGGCTCGAAGTGTGTTGGTAATAGTAATGATATGACTTGGAAGTGTGGCGCACTGGAGAAAGTGGACAGGGGTGTGGACGAGTTATTTGATGATACTTTGCATTCACTATTAGGGGATATTAGTGATGATGAGGGAAAGGTTTATACGGTGATTATCGTAAGGAGTGAGGGTGTGGAGGAGAATAAGGTGGTTGTTGGTAAGTATCGTCATGCGTGGATTGTAGGTCGTGTATTGGAAGATGAGGCTGTAAAGAAGGTTGCTCAGATATTTGTGAGTGTGTTCCAGAATGGTGGTAAAGAGGAAGGGTCCATTCGTAGTGAGTTCATGCCAGTGGGGGCAGATGGGAAGATTGTGCTCTCCTTCAATTTACTGAATGCAGATCCCCACGTTTGGAATTATGATTGGTACGTTTCTTCTATGATGTACTTTTTGTCCCATAACTGTTTATTGTTTGTTGTTGACGATCCAATTCTAGTAGTTTAGTAAACTATTCTATGTTGGAGTTATCGAGCTTGTTCTTAATAGCAGTTTAGTTCCAGCCTAGTTGTGCAGTTTAAGTGGCAATTTCATTCGCTACACTTATATGAATTACTCTGACATTGTATAATGCGTTTGAATTGCTTGCTCCTGCAGGGACTTTCAGGAGGTTGATGATAACCTATTGACCCCCATTATTCAAGCTCTGAAACCGGTAGCAGACGTTCAAGTGGAGAGTCAGGTTATTATAATTTTTACTTTTTTAGTATTCTTTGTGTATTTGGTATGTTGCTTCTTCAAGTTATTTTTTTGTAGATACGAGGTTGCAAGTTACAGAAACCTTCGAGTGTTTTCTAGGTCACTTCTGATTTGGATATTGTATATTGTCTTGTTGAAAATGCAGGTTTTATACCACACCCCAAAGTCTTCATTTTCTTATTGGGATGACAAGCTTGACGGCTATATTTTCAGTACTAAAGATCTTCCCTTCTTTGTATGATCCCTCAACAACTACTCATACACTGCAAAAATTGTTTGAGCTTCACTTATTCGGATTATGTCTACAAGACTACAACAGCTGATTAAGTATTTGCCTAGAATTTATTAACAATATTTCTTAACCAGAGTGAATCATCATGGTTCTATATCTCCCACATGTGAATAAATATGCTGTTCTGTTTAGATGAAAACTAGTACTACAGGGTGTCTGACAAGACCGAAGAGTAGGTTCTTTTGGTTGACTGACAAATTTTTCTTTGCAAAAATTTCATGCTCACATACTGACTTGTTATATTTTGGACTTGATAATGAGAGTATGAGACTAGCATACAGTCAGTGCATCAAAACTATTATACTCCCAATCAAAATTACAATGCCCTTGAAATAACAATATACAAGTTGCTAAACATAAATATACTCGTTCGCAGAAGCATTTGTTCTATGCTGTTTAACTAATTACATAAATCGTTCCATATAATAGTGCTTTTCTTTGCTATTGTGGTTTAGATAAGCATTTTCTACTGTTAGTGTGCCTATATAAGGGATTATAATTTACGCTCTGAAAGTACAGTTCAGCAACTTGAATATTTCTAATGTGTTGTAGGTAAACTCAAATGAGTGGCATTTGGATACTTCTGTTGCAACTGGAGGGCGTTCAAAAATCCTGCAGTTTGTGGTGTATATACTTTAACTCGTCACCTCTCCTTGTCTGGTTCTGTACTTTGAGTTGTCTACTTGTGTGTATTGATTCTGCTGACACCTTGTCAGATTGAGAACTTGATGCCCTTGCTCTGATACAACCCCCATTCTGTCTACAGAATAGACAAATAGGTGCTAAACCCAAAGCCATGAAAAGTCGGGAATAGTTCAATCCAGTAATTGGCGAAACTATCATGTCACGATTCTTGCAAATGTGATTAAAAATTCATATTATTATTATGTAAATGTTTTCATGAACTTAAATATTTTGTTTTTTCCCCACCAGTAGTACCTTAATTTGGTGGTGTATTCTTAAATTTGTTTTCTCTCTGATAAGCCGTGGAAACTACCAAATGTATCTATCTTACTTTTTGCTTCTATTGTTGTGATGCCAGATATGTGCCATCTGCGTCAGAATGTCCTCTCATATTGCAGCTTCCAAATGGACAAATTTCTCGAACAAATGGCTTCATATCTCCAGTGAGTTTTGCTCTTCTGTGTGATGCGTTATCTCATATTATAATATGAACTGTTTGTACATGTCAACTTATAGATGTGGGGAAGTGTTGTTGTTTGGAATCCCCCAGCTTGTTTGGAAGAGTCTAAGCTCACATCTCATGCCAGACATAAGATCCCTCATGAGGTGAGTTCAAGGTTCATTAATAATTACTTGATGTAAATGGTTTATGAGGTTTACTATATGAGATTCCTTGTCCCATGATTTTAATAGTATTAGCATATTGGTAATTTTGCACCTGTGTATAACTGTATTCACGTTGGTCATATATTCCCATATCAGTTATCAATGTGCATGCTTCACTCAGCTAAAGGGACGAGCTTAACTAGATGTGTCGGATCTGCTTTTTTTTTTTTAAACCTAATGCTCTACATATCATATCTATAAACTTTGGACCTGCGATTACCATTGCAACTATTGTTCCTTTTTGTTGTCATTATTATTTAGCTGCATTTGGCGTTGAGAAATTGCATATATAAGCATCTCGAAACTTAAGTTTTTTTGCAAGTCATTCATGTCTATGGACAGGACATGTCGTGGGTTTATAAATTTGGTTGCTGGTTGATCTTATTTGCATTGGTGGCAGAAGACTTCATATAATGCACCCCACTGTCATGCCATGTAGAAACTAATAGGAAATGCATATGGCAAGGAACACTTTGCTCAGAAACAGTTGTGGGATGATTTATCATATTTCTATGAACTACTGCGTTTCCTGTTCAATCAGAAAAGGCTTATAGAATGTCCTTAAGGTTCTTTGTTTTGCTTCTTAATTAACTGCCAGAAGTAAATCTACCCTGTTAAAAGTTGTGGTGGCTGATTTTGAACTTTGAACTTGCTAGATGCTGTAGGTATTGTCTGAGCTTGATAGAGAACTGTAGGATAATTATGGAGAAAAAGATCTTTTTGGCATAGCAAAGCTACGTTTTCTGGAGTTTCCTGACGCAATGAAATGATAAAATATACCGATTTCCGAAGAGACAAACCAACTCTAATGGGCGAACCAATTCTCGCTAGTGAAGACTAATCAACGTCTGAATTATTAACTAAATAGACAACTCGAACTGATCTTATATGATTTCAACCCCCATCCAAAAAAAAAAAAAACTAGAGTCTTGAGGAGCTTTAAATGTCTTCTTGTGTACTCAAATTATGGACTCATTTTCGGTCTTGATTCTAATTGCTTCACTAGATTCCAACTCTTCTTCAATGTGGCGTGTCTACTTTGTGAAGATAGGAGTCTATAATGAAGGATTTCAGAACAATTATGAACTCTGGTAATCCTAGGTTCTTTCTCTTCCTTCTGCTTCCCTCCCAATTATGAACTCGAGGTTGGGATTGGTAATTGTGTTGGATGATAAGTCAGAGAGATCCAAAGATTTAGTATCTTTCTGCAATGCCGTCGATGCTGTCATTGCTACTAAGTCACATGCACACTGAGCAGGCTGCACTTGAGGAATGGAAAGTACTTTTGTAGACTGGCTATGAGATTTTGATAGACCTTGTGGTTTGGAATGCACCACACCACTCATGCATATGGCCCACACTTACTTTATTCGTGGAGCATTATCCACCACTAGGTCTAAATTAGCCAGACCTGGTCCATAGTAGTATTTCCTGTAGAGGAATGGAGGGAGCTCTTGCTAAGTAATCGGAGTGTTGGCATCCGGATATATGGAAACAGTTCAGGCCGTTTGTGACAGGGGTAAGGGGTAGATATAGATTAGGTTGGTGGGGTGATGATATCTGGTAAGGGTTCAACTTGTGCGATTGATCAGGGCAGCCTGTAGAGCATCAAAACGGCATGCTATGGATTCCTCAGTGGATCTGCAAATGTCGCAAAAGACCTGTCAAAAGGGTTCTCAACAGAGGCTGCAATATTGTTGGCAACAGACTCCTCAAACGATGTAATGCAGCCTGCTATGGCAGATTTGAATGCAGTGAAATGACCTTCCATGGTGAACATGTTCCCTATATATTGCAGGCCTGACCAATTGATAGAGAACTGTAAGATAATTATGGAGAAATAGATCTTTTTGGCGTATCAAAGCTACGTTTTCTGGAGTTTATTGACTGAATGGAAAGATAAAATACACCAGTCTCCGAGAGAGGAACCAACTTAAACTCTTTCATGTGAATACTAATCAACTTCTGAATCATAACCTAATCAGTCTACTTGAACTGATCTAATAATATTATGAAATATACTAATATCCTACTAACAGAGCTCTACACCTACATGACAATCTTTGATCCCTAATTCATTATCTGATATTCATGGACTCAAGGTGATGGGTTCATTCATTGTGGAGAAACTGAGAGATGAGAGAGAAGAGCTAAGATAAAAATGTTTATGTAAGTTTGGAACCAGTGGTTCTGGGAAACATTATAGACGTGACCAATTGTTGTAGGAATGTATTTAGATTTTAACAGACAGATTTTGCATCAATTCTCCCAAAACTAAATAGTCTGATAGTGACGTCCAAGCTAATTTCAGCAGACAAATTTTTTCAAATGTCTTCTGTCAAATGCCCTTTGCTAATTTGTAATGTAGTATCTGGTTTTGTACCTTGTCTCATCCGTTTTCCTTTTTTTTTTTGGCTAGAATACTCGTAAGGGGAATCATGCTAAGCCTAGTCTGACCTGTTGTCTTTCATTTTCTTTCTGATGTTTTCATGTTGCATAATGCACTCCTGCAATAAGTAGCTAGATTGATAGAGAATTTTCACTTCAGGATTAATAAATGCTCATTCTGGAAACAGGAGTTGACAAAAATTCTCGAGGTTTTCATAGGACAGCTGAGGCAACTCTTTGGTCTGAAGTCCAATGGCATATTTGGGGAGGCATCAGGCAGTATACAACTATTGACAAGTGCGAAAGGGTTTACAGAATGGTGAGGCAACTAGGTGATCTATAACATGGCAATAGAACTCACCCTGTTTCACTTTGTTTTAAACTTAATATGGTGACTCTTTTTATTCCAGACACAGCTTGGGCAATAAGTTTAATCTAAACCTAAGTAAAAATGTATATTGTCAAGGAATGAGATGCAAATTTGGATAAACCTGTAAATACAGTGTCTAGAGATTTTAGGGGAAAAGGCGTCTACTCTCCATCAGTTGGCCGTTAATGCAAAATGACCCCTGAAGTTTGCATGTGTACGATTTGCCCCCTAAAGTTTCAAACTCTGTGATTTGCCCTCTATAAAGTTTGCTTATGTGTACAACTTGGCAACTTGCCCGCTTAAGTTTCAAATTCAGTGCGATTTATCTTCTGGAAATTTGAATTTTCTTTTCTTTTTTTCGTTTATAAGGGCAAATCACACCAAATTTGAAATTTCAGTGGGCAATTTATGATGTTGCATGAAGCCAAACCTGGGGAGGGTGGCAAGTTGCACACATGGAAACTTTACGAGGCATTTCGCACAAATGACCAAACTTAAGGGTCAACATGTTTTTTCCCGACAATATATAAATTCTTAACAAAATAGGCTGACATGTGCAATGACGGTCATTAAGAAATTATGCTCCCTCCATCCTATCCATTACTTCCCATTTTTCAATTTTGTCGTCGCAGTAGAAACTTCTCAATTTCCATACCTAAACTACTAAACCTTTATCGTTTTTTCATATATGGTCACCGACCCTTTATTCATAAACTATTCATTCTCATACTTAATTCTTTGTCAATGACTCGATTCTCTTCATTATTTATTTCCTCGTCTTAATCCTTGCACACAATTTCTTTTTGGGTTGTGATGGATGCGATTGAGTACAATTTATCAGGTAAACAACTCTATTTGTGAGTCTCAAGTCTTGGCCTTAAGTGAGAGATAACTTTTCTAAGCAAAATGCTATCCAGATAAAGCTTGAAAGTCATATGAGCATCTCTTGGGAAGCAGTGCCATGACGTAGCTTTCACAGAAATCTGAGAAATAATTTTATCAAATCTTTTGTTTTTTCCTGTGTTGTATTGATCGCATTGTCACTTGTAATGATAAGTTTTTAAATCTGGGCCAAGTAAGAAAATAATTTTTTAAGAGAAACAATCATTTGGCGACACAATGCTTGTGACGTAGGTCTCACTAAGTGCTGAAAAATAATTTTTTGTAGATCATTTTTTTCGGTGTTGTATGATTGCATCACCACTTCTCAAATATGATATCCATTAGTCTGTCCATTTGATTACTTCCTTCGTTAAACCTTTCTCTTCTCCAATGCTCCTTGTTCTGGTCCTTATTTTTCATTTTTCTGATACTTTTCTCTGGCCAAGCTAGAACTAATAAAGTGAGAAATACAGTCTAAATTAGATTATTATTATTATGTAATAGAAGCGGACTTTTTGGTACTAGCAAGTGATAAATCTAGTCTTATGGAACACTTTACACTAATGTGGCCTACAATTCACTGGGAAATCTAGTGTATCGAAGTATTTTCCAGGAACTAGGAGCCTTATTTTTTTGGGCATACATAAACTCATAAAACTTCATATAGTTGAAATTGGCTTCTGAACAAGTCATCTTTTGAGATACAGATAACCTAATGAGCACATTTTGTACCTAAATCATAATTCTTGAGTACTTTCCCAATATAGTTTAGTAGGCATACCATTCCCCCTTCCATAATGTCCTCTTGTGATATATGTATGTTTAAAGTAAAGACATGTTTCTTTATCTTTCGAGTTCCTTTTCCAAGCCCTCAATAAGATTACCATTGTGCTGGGCATTGACCAAGACAGATTACAAATCCCCAAAATCGAGGAACAGTAGATTATTCCATGATGTTGCCAGCCCTGATTGGAAACTTCTTAGCAATTTTTATGGGCTGTTACTTTGCAGTTTTAATGGGTCTGCAAGTAATCCTATGTCAGATTCTAGTAGTTTAGTTTCATACCTGTCTAAGCTGTTGTAATACACAACCCGTGTATTCTCACCTCTTTTAATACATTATTTTATCTTTCAAAAAAAAAACAAAGTAAAGACATGTTTCCTTTTTGCTTTGAAGGGAATTGGATGTCTTGTCACGGCAGCACACATGTTTTAATCTACTACAGTGTGGCACAACTCTTGGATCACTTTCGCGATTGGTAAGCTTGTTAGCTTTTACTTTGAACTTTAATTACATGCTTGGATGTAAACAAGGAATTGGTTTGCAGGTTCAATCGCTTCCCAGAATGATTATCAAGGACGAAATAGGAAAACAGGTGAGTAATAAGTACTAGGTAGAAATAACTGTAGTGACAAATGGAGTTGGTCTTCTAAAATGCTGGCCGAGGAATTATATATTGAGATGCACTTTGCATTTGACTGTCGTTGATAATTGTCTTAATGAAAAAAGTTGATAAATTTAGTACTGCTAAGACTTTGTTCGACGCCTGTATTTACAATTTTACATAATACACTGATAAAGTGTGAATATGACTACTTATCTACTTCGGTTAGAACAATAACCAATGTATCTCACATCTTTTCACTTTTTCTCTTGGTTTTGTTTGATTATAAAGCTGTAAAGTATTCCTGGAATATAATGAATGTATTTTGCTTCAATGTGGGACTTGTTGCTGCTAGAATCAGAAATGACCTCTATATTAGTGATTCTTAATATCAATATAATATTAGTGATAAAAGTCTCTCAAGAAACATCTTTGTTGAGCAGTTTGCATGTTCTGTGTGCTGTTTTCCCAGTGGAGTGAATGTATATTTCGGCCTATAGTCGTGATGCTATTTTTTCGGTCTTATGAAACATCTTTGTTGAGCAGGTGAAGTTTTCTCTTGAAGCTGCAAAATTGGCATTAAGCAATGTTTCGGCTGGAGTTTTTGATGCTTCTGCCAGTATGTTCCTTCTCTCTTTTACATTTTTGCTGAAACAACTATCATTTCTTTGTTGCTGCAGAATATCTCCTAACGCGTTACCTCACTTTCTGTCTTGACAGTCTCCTCTAGGCTGGCAAGGTCCTTTGCTGAGGATGCATTTTATCACCCATCTATGATGTCCGTGAGCTACTTCTCATTTGAGCACTGTTTTGCTGTGTATTCGGTACGTTCTACTACACTAAATTCTTTATTTTGATGAAATTCTGATAGAGAGCAGTAGGATAGATATGAGGAGTATGTTACTTTTTGGTGTAGCAAATGCTTTTCATTTTTGTGAAGTTTTTGTTGAAATGAAGAAAGAAGACAATAAGCAACCAATCTTCAAAGGGACTACCAGCCGAAAACGGCGAAACCATCTTTTTTCAAGTGAGTAGCAATCATAATGTTCTCTCTGGTAGCCTAAAACCTTACCTTATAGTTCTGAGATTCTGAATCTACCCACATCCTATTATTACTCAAAACTCCAGCGGGTGACCTGATTGTAATGAAATTCTACATCATAATATAATTAGTGTCCTACCAGAATTCTAATTCCAAGAGTAATACACTAATATACTAAATCTAACTGGTTCAGTTGTTAGCGAGAGCAATCCACAAGTGCTAGAGCCTAAATGGTTTTAGTTTTTCTGAATAGTAGAAATGTGATTATAACACGTCAACTGCTTTATTTTCATATTTTTGGAAACTCTAACTGAAAAGAACATACTTCCTGCATCCTGTCCAAATTTTCTTATTTTGCCATTTTGGTGTGCCGGCCAAAAGTTCCCATTTCCTTTTTTGTACATTCTACTTCCATTTATACTATAAAATATTTATGCTTTTACATAACTATCTAAATAAATTCACTATTCAAAGCCAGTGCCAATATTTATTCTAAAGTATATTATCCCCTTATTTTGTTAATCACCAAGTGAAACAGGAGGTTTCGGACGGGACAGAGAAAGTAAAAGATCTTTTCATTTTAAATCTTTACTTCTATTATTTAATACTGAAGAACTTGAAAAAAAAAACATACATCCCATGTAAAACATGGGGAATAGTTGGAACCTGGAACCAAATTTCGTCCCCCATAAAAAGTAAAACTATCTAAGTTGGGTATAAAATTTAAAATCAGTCACTGAGCTTATCTGTGGATTATAATCTAATTGGAGCCTTCTCTGGGAATAGTGCCTGAGTTTGATATAATGAACCTGCATAGATTATGTGGGACTGGGAGAAAGTAAAAAACAAAAACACAACCATTTCTTTGAGGACAGCGAGTGAGACTATAAAATATCAGGTATGTGATTGATGTAAAAGATTGCACGCTCTAAATTGTAGAAAATGTTCTCCAATATGGTTATTTTAGTTACCTGAATGTAAGAATTTGCAATTGATTTAATGAGTGTGGATCATTGAAATATAAATCTCTATGCTCTTGTATGTGGACAGCCCTTCTTTCTTCCGGTTTCACTGCATGTGGTTCTTGCCGCTCTCAGAGAATGGAAACGATACAAGCAAGAAAACCGGAAATATTGTGCATGGAAAGCTAAGTCACAGTAACGACAGTCACTGTGGTTGCAAGTCAAGTTGACCTAGAAGATACCAATAGGTGGAGAATTTATTGTGGACTAGATACCTGGATGCTGCATATCCCAACAACCTTATTCATCCCAAGATTTTAACTGCGTGCTTTGGAGGAAATGCAGGCCTGGAGTGAACGGTGATTTTTTTTCCAATTTTGGGGATGCTGTGCATGATTAATGGGTAAATATGCTGTCTTTTTGGTCAATAGAAAGAATTAGTTGTGTGTTCTAAGTAAGTATCATCCGAACAGATTATAGTTACAGATTTTAGAACTGTTAAGTTGTAGATGTGACATGTATCGATTGGTGTTGTCTCATACTGGTAGTGGTTGTATGTGGTGTTCTCACTAAGACCCTCTGTACTGGGTGACTTGGTTTTTAGCAAGTGGCTACCGCGAGACCAAAAGTTGCGTAGTGGTAGAGTGGATGTTGAGAGCATTAATATCAGTTTCCTTCCAATATATCGTATCATCTAAAACTTCCCCTAATCCTCTCATTATAATTTTTTCGTATTCTATAACAAATAAAAGCAGATTTCGTAGTTTATATATAACAATTCAAAAATAACAAACCGGTTGGCCAAAAGTACACTGGAATTTTTTTAAGGAATGCTTAAATCTTGACATGTTAAGGAATTTTCTAAATTATTCTTGTGGGCTCATTAAATTTTGAGAATCTGCTGCATTGCATTTTTCTCAGTTTTTTTATTAATTTTTGTTTAGGCACAAAGTCAATTTTAAGTGAACTAAGAGCACTAAGATCGGTTTCCCTAAAATGGATTTTATGCCTAAATATAGGCAAAACATAATAAAAAAAAAGTGAAAATATAATGTAGCAGATTTTCTAAATTTCATGGGCTCACATGAAAAATTTAGTGAATTTTTTCTATATGTCAAGATTTAAAAATTCCCTAAAAAAATTCCAATATACTTTTTCTCATCCGATGTATTATTTTTGAATTTTATATATAAAATAGAGAATATGATTTTATTTTATTGCTGAATTTTTAGGAAAATTTTATAAGAAAAGAGTTAGAGGAAGTTTTAGGTTATACTCCCTCCGTCCCACAAAACATTACCCTAATTGCGCGTAATTTAAGAAAATGAGTTTAATTAATGAAGTTAAAATGAAAAAGTAAGTGAGGTAGGTTACTTTTATTTAGATAATGTGTGGTGATAAAGAAGTGTTGATATTAAAATAATGTTTTAGTGTGTGGGATATCTTCCTTATTTGGTAATGGGTCAAGTTTTGTGGGACGTCCAGAAATGGAAAGTGGGTAAAGTTTTGTGGGGACGGAGGGAGTATTTTATAATTAATGCTCTAAGTGAGACTATCTGTTTTTTTTTTTTTTTGAAACAGCAAAATTTTTATTGACTATATATGAATATGTAGAAAAACAGGCTGAGCATGAAACTGCCTCACCCGCGAGAGTTCACCAAGACCTCACTAACCCAACTACCTCCACCTTGACTTCAGGCATAGCCGGAGGATCTTTGCCTCCTTAAAAACCTCCAAGGAGAACCCAATCTGGATAAAAATCCCTTGCGAGGAAAAAGACTACAACAGATCCTCAGATGCCCAAATTCCTCCTCAACCAATACATATATGTGATCCTAATATGGTTTACCCATCAACCAACCAAAATCAAGGGCTAATTACATAAATTAGAAGCTAATACAATCTACGCTATTTTAAGCCCAAACACTCCCTTGAACCAGACCAAAAATTAAGACAAAACAGGGTGAAATCGCAGGTGCCCGCCAATCCGCTAATCCACGTCTATGTGTACATGTCCAAAAACAAAACCACAAACCACAGAAGAATATCTCGAGGATCACCGGTTCTCTATACCAGTTGCTAGAATGATTATAACTACTCAAAATACCATTACCCTTAAATGCTTAAACCAAAACCAAATACTTTGATAGTTTACGCTACCTGTTCCGCCGTCTGAACCTCATTGGAGAAAGTTGCTGCATTTCGAGCACACTATAAATACCAAACCACAACATGCCAAAACGTATCCCAAACACCTGCGCTCAACTCCCCTC
>JAYMSL010003338.1:0-12597 GCA_036897195.1 Plantago coronopus | reverse complement strand
ACAACGCGCGGTTCGCGGCCGAACCATAAGTCACAGCGCGCTTTGTATTAATACTACAAAAACCGGAATTTCCGTAAGTGTTAGGAAATTCCGGAATTTACTGAGACTTTACCATTGACTGGACGGAGGGAGTACCTAATAGGAGTATATGACTCTAAACTAGGCCCACGCTCCATGGCCCAATACTAGCTTAGACAACTAAACTAGGCCCACGCTCCATGGCCCATTACTAGCTTAAACAACCAAACTAGGCCTAGGCTCCATGGCCCAATACTAGCTTAAACAACCAAACGCAAAGTATGTCATTTATTTACATTCGATCCATTTAGTTCAGATTTGGTTAGTTCAAATTTATATTTCACTTCAGATCCGTTTAGTTCAGTTTAATTCCGAAATTCTCAGTTGAAAATATATCTTTCCGTCAGTGTGAAGAATCACAATCAGAGAATCGCGAATTATATGATTCAGTTTTAGGTATGGAATGATTTTTTACACAAATGAAATTCACTCCAAATTAAACAACCATCTGCATGACATCTTCAGATTAAATGGAAGAATATTAACCATAATATATATGTCTCAATGGCTTTAAAAGTCTTCACTCTCGAGTGAAGCTCTCAACCAATCAAATGCAAGCGTGAGTTTCACGCGCTCCAAATCGCGTGGCTAAACCGCTACTTGCTTTAACTTACCTTTTTCCGTGTTTTTTTTCCTTCCATATCTTCTCACGCTTCCCTTCATTCCATTCCTTCCTCCCATTCTCTCCAAATCTCTTCATCATCCGAGATCCGGCCAAGCCTATCTCCGGCGAGCCTAAACAAGGAGCGGCGGAGCCATACGAGATCAAGCCATGAAGGTATGTCTTTTGTCTTCATTTTATTCAATCAATTTAGGGATTATACCAAAATTAGGGATTGAATTTGGTGGCCACTCTACATAGCAGATGAAGCCGGTGGAGTTCAAAGAGCACTCATCAAAAAATTCACTGCCAATGTTACTGATGGCTCTCTTGACATTCGCTTCTATTGGGCTGGAAAAAGGACTGATGCTATACGCTATAGAGATATATATGGTCCTCTCATTTCAGCCATATCTGTCGATCCAAGTAAGTCCTTTTCCAACTTTTAAAATTTCCTTTCTTTTAGTTGGGGCACAGGTTTTAACATAGGCGTAAAACAAAGCTAGATTTTCAAGAAATTGAGTACAGTTTGTTTCTTTTGTGGGATTGTCCTGTCTGGGCAAGCACCGATTGTTTGCACTTATCGGAATTTAGTCGCATGGAAGAAGATGAAGAAAACCCATTATTATTTTGCAGCTCATCCTTTAATTAAACCATTTTGCAACTCATCCTTTTATTAAACCATTTTGCAGCAATTTCCTCTACGGTTGAAAAGCTGCAAAAGAGTAATCTTGGGATTTTTTTCTAGATGGAAGTCTATATTATGGTAAATAAACTACCCCAATAGAAAAAAAGTTCATATTATTGCTACGAGATTTTCTTGTTAGATTCCTCTTCCTAATTTAAGTTCTTCTATGCACTTATATAAGGTCCATCTCCACGTCTCTGAAAGATGTCTTCTTGCAAAAGCAGCTAAATTGTCGGCTACTAGCTAGGTATAAGGTACGTTCTATCATAATTTTATCTAAATCAGACTTTCTTTCTACATGTTTTAAGTTTAAGTGTCAGGCGCCAGCCCGGATTGTATTGTGTTTCACCGCCAAGGTGATGCGGTTTTCTATTTGGACTGGTTTTTCGTCGATGTCGTACTTTTATTATGTTACAATGCTGTTACAATGCGCCCCACTCATTGTTAAAAACTGTGGTTTATTTGATACACTATCTGTTGTCTGTTTTAGCTCTTATTTATGCAGCAGTACTTAGCTTGTTATGATTTGTTGTTGACCTCAACTTCTGCTTGGCCAAATATTTGTGAATAACTGTGCTAGAAAAATTATTCGGAAAGACTATGAGCCGAAAACTGTTAAGTGAAAGAGTCTGTATAGAAGTATGGATTCGTTTCAGTGAGATAGTTGCATTATAAGCTTTATTCTGAACCAGTAGAGGTAGGAGCCTTTAGAATGCAGAACCACAGAAATCTGAGTGAAGGAATCGAACTCTCTTCTTCTGAATTTTGAGCTGTTTTCTACTGAACGAGTAGAGCTAAGGTGGTATTTTAATTCAAACTTTGGAGAAATAGGGATCTGTTGTCAAGTGCTTCTTAAAGATTAATTTACTGAGCATGATAGTTTTATTCATTATTGCAATATTTCGTACTCTCTATATAATGTTAATAGTCTGTTGTGATCACATGAATAGGTTAAAAGAATGAAGAACTGTGTCTTCTGCCTTGTTTAACTGTTCCTTAGCTCTCAATTACTCTCTCATTTGGTGATATATTTTGGCCGATTTTAGAAAGAACACAAAAAGAAATAGGGATGTCTTTTCTGGATTCTCCGAGCTTTCTGTGCTTCCTATTTATCCTCATATATAGGACAAACTACAGCTGTTGTGCCAATACTCTTATTCCGAATAGCTTTAGTTTTAATGTATAGAATTTTAGTCTCTAATATACAATCTGGTTGTATCATCATTCATGGCTCAACATTTAATTCTTCATGCTGCATCGTGTTATTGAGCATTACAATTCAGAAGGGAAGGATATGAGTATACAAAAGAAACCTACAGCTCCCTTAGAATCCTGCACACTCCCTTTTTCCTTCAAACTTTTTCTCTAATAGTTTTTTTGCTTACTGTGGTAATTAGATTGACATACACCATGGAGAACAACTACTGCCAGTTGGACGAAAATACAAAAAGCACTCAAAATTGGAAATCGAAAGTCACAGTTATTAGCAAATTAGCTCCGCGAACTGCGGACAACGGAACAAAATACCAGAGACTTATTTTGGCTGATACAATGGTACTTCATCAACAACTTTATAAACTTATATTCTTTCATGTTATAATTGTTTTATATAAATTTCTCCTATGATTTTTATTCACTACAATACTGTCTAATATAAACTTCAGGGTAATGCCGTTGATGCTACCATTTTTGGGACTGACATTGACTACTATGAAAACAAAATTAATCATGACAAGACATATGTCATATCAAATGCACGGGTACAAGATGCGATTCCCATGTATAAATCGTTATTTGCTAACACGGATTACAAGTGGGTCATCAATCAGCGAACCAGTGTTGAGGAAGTTGAGCGGCCAACAAGTGCTCTCAGTCCATTTAAAAAAGACTTCACTGATATTGACAAATGCAAACATCATATTGGAAGCTTCATACGTAAGTTCCAAATAGAATTTACCAATTATGATGCAAGTGCTATTTCTGATAATGTCTCATTGCCTTTTCAGATGCTATTGTTGTAATTGTTGAGAAGTTGCCAGTTACCAAGCCGACGGAGAATAGCACATTATATGAATACGTGGCCATTGATAAATGGTAAATATTTATGCCTTAATAAGCTCCTATCATTAAACTTTTTATTCTCTCATATGTTGAATGTATGTACATGATATTGTAGCATGAAACCAATTGTTGTTTCTTTCTGGGATGGTACATTGCCTGGAGATATGTATTCCTACTTGGGTAACGTCGATACCCACCCAACTGTGGCCTTAATAGATTTCAGTGTTACCACATTTCATGGTTAGTATACTCACAAAATATTTAATTCAATTTATTATGTAAAATAAGTCAATGTGGTAGATGTTTATTTACAATATTAACAATTTTTGTATCCTATGTATATGAAGAGTTATCCCTGGCATCAACTCGCCGGTCCATACTCGTAACAACAATGGATGATGACAGGTTTAATGGACTACAAGAATGGTAAATGTACTTCAAGACTGTTCTTACCTCACTGATAAGTAGAAAATACCGATTTTCACACTGCATATATGGATATTGGCAGGTTTAACGTTCACAAAGATGAAGCATTGAGTAAGGTTAAGAATTGTGAACGTTTGAAAACTTTACGGTCAGAAAGTTTTCCTCATGTTACGGCAAAGGAAGTCGATGATATAGACAAAGTAAGTGTATTTGTTCTTTTATTCTACATTGTATTCACTTTTTGCTGATCACTGAACACTTTGATATTTTGGGTTTATGCAGAGCAGTAAATTTTTCATAACAACTAAAGCATCCTTAGAGGACATGGGACAAATTTTTATATATATCTGCTGTGAGACTTGTCACACAAAAACTGAAGTAGTTGTTAACACCATGTTCAGGTGTCATGAGTGTAAATCTCATAAAATTGCGAAAAGAAGGTAGTCTACTTCTTATTTGCAAGTGTCTACTTCTTATTTGCAAGTGTATATGTTTTTTCTGATATTTTATTCTCTGCATGTTGATTGATTCGAACGTTGGTGTTTTGTGCAGATACAAGTTTTTATTACTTGCCACAGACTCCACAGGGACATTGGATATTACGGTGTTTGGTGGACATGGTAGAAAAATATTTGGAATGGTTGAAGATGAATTTTTCATCAAATATACAGAGGTATCAGGAAAAGCTTTATTTGTTGTTATAACTTGGATTACATGTTGTAGTTGTACTAACTCTATATCTTATACACAGAACTCACTAATTCCTAAAGAAGAAATAAATGCCACGCTTGGAAAGACGGAGTCAAAAATGCTCATAAAACCGAAGTTGTATGCACCGAGTGAAAAAACCAGCATAATGTACTATAACGTTGAAAGATGGCCACGATTTGAAGATGACTTGAACAAAGAAATTACTGACAAGATAACTGTATCTGAAGGTAATATCCATTAGTCCTGAACTTGATCTAGTATTTTCTTCATATGATTACAAATTATACATGTGTTCGGGTTTCATTGCAGTGTATTTGTCAAAATTCGTACAGATTTATTTCATTATAGACATTTCTCTGTGTTAACATGAAAGAATGTTTCGTCTTTAAACAAGGCATACATCCTGGTGCTAAAAAAAAAGATTGAGTTTTGAAGACGACGACGAGTCAAACACCAAAGTCAAAGAAATTAAAGTGAAGATTGAAGAAGGTATATACCTCAGATCTAAATACATGTAACATGTTTCGATATGGAAATATTTTCTTTACATTGATGATTTATTTAAATCTTGTGCGTAAAATTTCTGAAGTTGAGGAGGCTAAGAAGAAAGGTTCTCGAGATAAACTTGTCTCAGTTGACTGCGATTCATATGGTAATATTTAATGTGGTATATTATAAAAAGTCGTACTACTATTTCTTTCATAATCTCACATTTGCATTATTTTTTCATTTTATACCAATTAGGGAGTGATCAGTCTCTAGATACTTCAGTTTTGACAACCCTACAGCGCAAAAAACAAGCTTCTAAGAAAGTACTCAGAGATACAGATGGTAAGATATTGTATTACTACAACTTTATTGAAACTGTTATATCATTAGAACCAATGTTGTATACTCCATAAATCTTACTTGAGCTTCCTTCATTTTGTTATACAAATTCAGAGGGGGATGAATCATTAGAAAGTTTAACTGTGGCTTGCCCCAAGAACAAACAGCAAGGATATAAAAAAGTAGTCAGCCATACACAAGGTAACATGTTTTCAAAATTTTAAAGTACTATATGTTTCATAAGTCCTGTTCATGTATAATTTTTTTTTCATAAAAACCAGAGGACAACGATGAAACTTTGGCAAGTTTATCTCTGACACAATCCAAGCGCAGAAGGAAATCTTCGCAGAATGTTGCCAGCAACACAAAAGGTGAGCTAAATTTGTATATTATACATGTGTTTAGGTCCCATTTTAATAACATGTGAAAATTCGTACATATTTTTTTCATGATTTAATTAATTCTTTTCTGTATAAATATTTGAAGTTGAGGAGCTTAAGAAAAAAGCATCTCGAGATGAACATGTCCCAGTAGACTGCGATGCATCTGGTAATATTTGACATTTTATATTTATTCTACGGTTTGTTTCGTAAGTCTCACAAAACCTTTTTTGTTTTCATTTCATACGAATTAGGGAGTGATGAGTCTTTAGATACTTTTGTTATTAATACCCCACTGCGCAAAAGACAAACTCTTAAGAAATTACTCAGCGATACAGATGGTAAGATATTGTTTTACAAGAGCTTTATTCAAACTGTTATATCATTATCAATACTGCTATGTTCTCCAAAAATCATACTTGCGCTTCTTCGTAAAAGCAGAGGACAACAATGAAACTTTGGCAAGTTTAGCTTTGACACGCACCAAGCGCAAAAGGAAGCCTTCACAAAAAGTTGCCAGCAACGCACAAGGTAAACTATTATAAATGTCAAGTAAACTTTGTATACAATACTTCACTACTATATGTGGGATGAAATCTTATTCACTTATGATTTTGTTTTTCATAAAAATCAGAAGATCAAGATGAAAATTTAACAGTTTTATCATTGTCACGCTCCAAGCACAAAAGGAAGCCTTCGAAAAAATCTGGCAGCAACACACAAGGTACGCTATCACAATATTCACTAACATATGTCTTTCAAAAAATCTTGCTAGAGTATAATGTTTATCTCATATGTATCAGAAGACAATGAATGTCCACCATCTGTGATGTCGACTCGCTCGAATGGTAGGAAGTCCAAGGTTGTTTTGTTGAGTTGAAGAATACATCAGTTCATTTTTACATATTTTGAGCTCTTTTGATGAACTCTCGTCGACGGAAGTTTCGTTATTGTGGGAGTACTGAAGCTGCTGAGTGTTTCGCGTTGAGAGAAGCAGTCGGTTTGCTCGGGAGGCTGGTTATCAAGATAGTCTTTTGGTAATTCAATAAGTTCAGTGCAATACATGGATTGTTAATTACGGGATTTTAATTATATATCTTTTCAGTTTGTTAGTAGATCAACCAATTGTTTGGTTCATGGTTTAGCTGCTCATATTTCATTTGAGACTCAGGATATGACATTGAGCTTTCTGATAATTTGCTGTTGCAGTAACTTCATTTTCTTATTTTGAATGAAAGTTTATTCCTGACAAAATATAGCCCCTTCAAGTTTACATTTTGCAAACTCTATAGTCTATACGGAGTAAAATTCTTATTGCTATTCATACATTAGTTTTGTTCAGTATCTACTGGATTGCCACTTTTACCTACTCTAAAAAGTTTGGGCGTGTAGGTTTACCAGAATGTTTTCTGGCTTAAATCCATATCACAGCTTACTTCAGTTACATAATTGAAATTATGTAGTATTACTAGATCAGATGCACTCCCAGAGGGATTATTACGGAACTATAAGTATCAAAAAAAAAATGAGTTATATAATGCTTTTCAATTTCAACAATTCAAAAAAGTTATGAGTTTACCTGCTCAACAATTAGTCTATTTTTTGTCACGAACTCACATGACGTCTCCTAGACGTTATCCTAATGCAAAATCAAAACACTGATCAACATAGCTAAATTTTTGTTATTATTTTATCAACTACTTCCTACATCCCGTTCGAAGTTTCCCATTTCGTTTTCCTTGACTTCTTTTCGGTGACATATTACTTTAAAAAAAAACAAAAACGTTAGAGAAAAATTATAGTACTTTAAAAACGTTGGAGAAAAATTATAGATAAAATCTATTAAAATATTAGAATTGTTTTACTATTTTAGTTACAACTACTCTGCGCTCCGCTCCTCACTTAAACCCATATAGAAAATTTCGCGACCTGTTATCACATTTAGTAATTTTCAAAACTTTTAGGTGATGGAGTCACAATTTGGAGACAAGGTATACGATTGGTAATTTTCATGATCGTATTTTAGGGGATGGAGACACAATTTGGTATTTCAGAATAAAAAAGAATGGGAGAATAGAAGATAAAAGGTAAGTTTCTATGGTACAGTTCTTATATTCCTAAAGCAAATTTTTCTTTGATTTGATTTCCTATTTTAAAAATCTCAAAAACTTATATAAACAAGGTTCACACACTTAACAAGTTGTATTTTGCAAACACAGAGAACTTACAGTAATTAGAGCTCTCTTTACAGATTTTGCAGGTCAACCAACGAAACACAAGCAACACCAGAAGTTTTTTCAATATGAATCTGCAGCATACGATCATCCAGGAAAGTAGAAGCCGGAAGAGGAAATCCTTCGAGAATGAAATTCAGACTGGAATTGAAAATCCAAATACAGTGAGCATAAGTGGTAGAAAACCCAGAACACAAATAAGAGGTACTTTAAATTCCTTGTTGCATTATTTCTTTTATACATTATTACAAATTTGCGAAACAAGATTCACAGCATATACATACTAACAAAAACTTATAATAATAATATATAACTTGACAGGTAACATCAGTACTCCTCAAGCAAACAATCAGAATGCAACTGCTACAACAAGCATAAGTTGTCGTGCACCTCGTGGCCATAATGCACGGACTACTGGTCAAGCAAACATTAGTGATACTATGAAGAGCACAGGTGGTAGAGAACGTTCTCGATAAAAAGCAGGTATACTTCTTCAATATCTACATACTTTTCTCTATTTTAACTTTCAGACTACACAAACAAACATATGACATTGGTTGCTAACATTAACAGATGAAAGATTTGCAAAACTCAAAAGAATCAAAACTCAAGCGGCAGTACTTGAGCCAACAGATCCTTGTTCATATTGTGGAGCAATAAGATTTTTATATGAACCCCCTGGTTTTTGTTGTTCAACTGGGAAAATATCTCTGGAGCTGCCGAGAATGCAACCACGCCTTTGGGAACTTTTCACTGACCAGTCAGATCCACTAGCGAAAGAATTTAGAAGAAAAGTTAGATCATATAACAACTCATTCGCCTTCACATCGCTAGGAATGACTACAGACAGGGAATTATCCCAGAATACAAGAGGCACGTATACGCTGAAGGTGAATGGTACCGTAAGCCACTATGTCCTTGATCTTGAGCCCAACAACGGACGTCGTCCATCATGTCTTCAGCTCTATTTCTATGACACAGAACATGAGATCGACAACCGAATGATGACATATGATAATATGAATGCTCAAATTATCACTATATTAATGGACATAATGAGAGAAAATCCATATGAAAGATTCTTCAGAGGACTCCAGAATAAAGAGAATCTGCAAAATCACACGATAGTACTACGTGCTGATACAGAAATAAATCGTCGGGTTGGTGAAGGAACCTATAGCCTACCTGTAGTTGACCAAGTGGCTGCTGTATGGGAACAACCATTAAACCCATCACATCAAAGATTCAGAGACATTCAAGTTCATACAAATTCTGGAAAGATATATTCTGTGAATTACTATTACGGGTGCTACGACTCTCTACAGTATCCGATGTTATTTCCATATGGAGAACCTGGATGGCAAGTCGGAATAGGAAAGCTAAGGCCTGGTGGATCAGCTGGACAGAATGGAAGAAGGAATTTTTGCCCACGTCATAGGCAAACATCAACCAGAAATCATGAATCTCCAGAAACTTTCCTCAATGAAGAATTGCAGAGTAACTACTATTTTTTATTTTGATCTATATGTGTTTATATCATCTTTTTTAATTCACTAATCGATGAATTCTAATTCTTGCAGTTCTTGATAATAATACAAAGACAAAATCAAACAATGTTTCCATCAGGGAATATTACTGCTACATGTTCCAGATCAGAGATACAGATGAAACAAACATCCTTCGGACAGGCCGTTTGTTTCAGCAGTTTGTCATAGACTGTTACATCAAGATGGAAACACAACGTCTTGATTTTTACAGACTACAACAAAATGGACTTGCCGGCCGGGTAGAAAATTTATATAAAAAGAATGATGGAGTTTGAAGAATTCCTGGAAAGCTCAAGTATTGGACGTCGAATCTTATTATCTTCTTCTTTCCAGGGAAGCCCAAGAGACCTAAGGCGGAGATATATGAATGCTCTTGCACTGGTAGAAAAATATGGCAAGCCGGACTTCTTCATAACAATGACTTGCAATACAAAGTGGAAGGAGATACAGGATCACTTACTCCCGGGGGAGGACCCTATGAATCGGCCAGATTTGCTTACACGGGTTTTTCATGCCAAGAACGAAAATTGAAAAAGCATCTAATCAAGAAAGGCAAATTAGGAACTGTGGCTGCATACTTTTATGTGATTGAATTTCAGAAGAGAGGACTGCCCCATTCACATTGGTTACTGGTGCTTGATCGGAAACACCAAATTACATCGTCAGAGGCTTATGATACCTTTGTAAGCGCCGAGATTCCAGACCCAAAAGAATTTCCACACTTACACGAATGTGTTAAAAAGCACATGATGCATGGCCCTTGCGGAGAACTCAACGACAAGAATGTCTGCATGTTAGAAAGAGGAAGTTGCAAGAACAAATATCCTAAACAATTTGCAGAAACAGCAATTCACAAGCCAAACTCATACCCAGTTTACAAGCGCAGGAACAATGGACGAACAATCTATACTAGAAATCATGAACTTGACAACCGATGGGTCGTTCCATATAATCCTCATCTACTGTCGAAGTTCGATTGTCACATGAATGTAGAGATAGTGTCAGACATCAAACTTGTCAAATATTTGTACAAGTACGTCTGTAAAGGTACCGACAAAGTAAAGTACTCCATTGCCCAAGAATCTGATGATGGAATAGTAGACGAGATAAAAAACTTTCAGGATGCTCGCTGGGTTTGTGCTCCTGAGTCTATGTGGAGGATCTATGAGTTCAAGTTGAATGAAATATATCCATCCGTAAACCAACTCCACGTACATCTTGAGGACAAGCAACCCGTTTGGATTCGTGAAGCAATTAGTGTCGGTTCAGTTATGGATTATCCCAAAGCTTATAGGACACAACTGACCGAATTCTTTAGAATGAATAGTGAAGACCCCACAACCAAAAGATTAAATCTTCTCTACAAAGAGTTTCCTCAGAAATTTAAGTGGGACAAATCTGAAAAAATTTGGGAAGTCAGAAAGAAAAAGACTGTGGTGGGTCGCCTGGTACCAGTAAAACCGAGTGAGGGAGAACGTTACTATCTAAGAGTTCTGTTGAATCACGTCAGGGCACCAACTTCTTACAATTACTTGAAGACTGTAAACGGAAGATTATATCAAACCTTCAGGGAATCTGCTGAAGCAAGAGGTCTACTACAATCTGATACAGACATCAAAGAAACTATGCAAGAGGCTGTAGGTTATGAAACATCATACGTTCTTCGCCGTCTTTTTGCCACAATCCTTTTTCACAACACCCCAGCAAACCCGGCGAAGCTATGGGACGAATTCAAATACTATTTGTCCGATGACTTTCTTCGTGATACAGATGTGGATGAAGAGCAAGCATACATGTCTGCATTAAAGTCAATTGATGTTTTCCTACAGTACAACAATCGCAGTATTGATGATTACGCCATAGTTCCATATAGCATTAAAGGGAATCAGGAAGATATCAACCACATGGAGTACATGGCTGAAAAAACCATTCAGGTTTCCGAAGCTGACCTCAACTCTATCACCCAATTGAATTCGTGTCAGAAAATAGCTTTCGATGAGATAACAAAATCCCTCACCAATGATACATGCGGAGCATTTTTTGTGGATGGTCCGGGTGGAACCGGAAAAACATTCTTATACAAAGCACTACTTGCATACGTGAGATCAAAAAACCAAATAGCTCTTGCGGTAGCAACTTCAGGAGTAGCAGCATCTCTTTTACCTGGAGGTCGGACAACCCACAATAGATTCAAACTCCCTTTCGAAATAGAGGATAACTCGTGCAGCGCAATTAGCAAGAAAACAACAGCAGCAAAAATTATTATTGAAGCCAAACTCATAATATGGGATGAAGCAACAATGGCGAACAGGAAACTCATAGAGATACTAGACGATCTACTCCAAGATTTATGCGAAAATCATACTCCGTTTGGTGGGAAAACCGTAGTTTTTGGGGGAGATTTCAGGCAAACTATACCGGTTATCGCTCGGGGAGGGAGGAACGAATGTGTAGATGCTTGTTTAGTCAGATCTGAGTTGTGGCCCATTATGCAAAAGTTCAGCCTTAAACAAAACATGAGAGCAAGGGAAGATCCAGAATTTATGGACTTTTTGATGAGAATTGGAAATGGAACAGAGACTAATGAAGACGAGAACATCTACCTACCAACCAACATGTGCATTCAATATTACATGTACAAAGAGCCGTTACAACATCTAATTGCTCAGGTTTTTCCATCATTCGAAGAATACAAAACAGATCCATTCTCCGTCATGGGCCGAGCCATCCTAACACCAAAGAATGATTGTGTCGATGAAATTAATGATACTTTGATCGACAAGTTTCCAGGAGTATTGCATGAGTATTTTAGTACTGACGAAACAGAAGACCCTTCACAACAAGCAGAATACTTGGATTTCCTAAATGCTACTACAGTACCTGGGCTACCACCTCACTTGTTAAAACTGAAACTGGATTGTCCGATAATGTTGCTGCGAAATCTTAATCCTGAAGACGGACTGTGTAATAGGACAAGATTAGTGGTCAAAGATTTAGGAGAGAAGGTCATTGGTGCAATTGTTGCAGCAGGTGAACACAGGGG
>JAYMSL010003337.1:0-12599 GCA_036897195.1 Plantago coronopus | reverse complement strand
CCTTCGAGCCTTTGTTACCGTTTTCTTTCTTAACCCTTTTCTGCTAGCAAATATATACTAGATGGAGCTAGAGTGAGGTTGTGAGATTGATTTCATTATACAAACCCGTTCTAAAGAACAGGTTTGGGGATGGGTGTTTTGAAAAATTGATTTGTGTTGTGGATTGGAGAAGATGAATTGTATTGAGTTGGAGATTGTGAAGTTGATGATGTATATATATTGTTGCTGCTTCTAAAAAAAAATAAAGAAACCTGATTAGCCGCGTCACATCCAGGATGGCACGTTACCAACTGAAGAGTTGACATAGATGATCTTCATTTCAGTACAATGACATGAACAATTGAAAATTTTATTCAAATCATTAAAATCGGAAGACTTTAATTAGTTGTCAGGGACAAGCATATAATTTATCTCTTTATGCAGTATATCAATGATTCAATACTGATTCCTTGTAGGTGTTTCTACAGTTTAAAATTTAGATGATCATGCCGAACATGATTTATGTATATATCATCTCGTTCCACGACGCGTTCATCAATCATCGCAGTGTTGACAACTTAGACATTGAATCTTATGGTCTTTCTTATTCATTTCTCTGAAAAGTCTCGAGGCTTTTCTATTGAGAACTGAAAGTCTTAAAGTTAATTATCCAGAAATATATTGGCAATTTGCCAACTTGTTTGAACTAGTTGGGCATTACCAGGTCTAATTAAAATTCGAATCACACACTCAAATATAATCAAAGCAACTGCAAATTCATAATCTAACAAACAAATCATTAATTCTATCTTACATCACAAATTCACAATACCTGTACATCTAGGCTAGAACATTGATTATTAAAGTAATAGGCCAGAATGCTAATGTTTTTGGATGAAAGATGGAGATTCGCTTCCATGTGAAGCCCGCAAGATTACTGGCATAAACGAACCTCTTCCTTCTCCAACGTGTTCTGGCAAGCGTACATTTTAGCATAGAACTTTGCAACACGAGGGAAATGGACCTAAGCAATGAATGGCACTTTTACTCCAAGCCGTTGAAGGAAAATAAAACACAATCACATAACCAATAGAATGCAGTTAACAAAGATAGATGAAAACAGAGGAAACAGAGTACTGTATGTAAATAATAGCCTGATTTGTTACCTCTTCTCTTTTGTTACCCGGAGTTGGAAAAGATCATTCCCCCAATCATATGTTGCTCTTTGTCAATTACTCTTGAAGATTCAGTAACTAATCTAGAAGCCGAATGTAGTTCAGTGCTTTCCAGGGTCGGAAATCGGAATACCACCACTGCAGGCCAGGATCTCCCTGAGATGTATACAATCTCGAATAACCAATTCAGTGCATTAGTCGTGGAAAATGTGTCTCCTCAGTTCTCCATCGCATCATAATTCTATGTCGAAATACAGATACTGCAGCGTTGGGAATCCACCTTTACTCAAAATCAACGAAAAAAATCAGTAGACCTTTTCCAAATGTGGTCGATGAGCACCAGTCCACCACGAGTAGTTGAATCAAAGGTATAAGATTTTATTACAGTGGAGTCTTGGTTGGAGGTAAACAACGCAATAACCTTAACCTGATTGCTGCTTGGAACATATGAGGTAATCGACATTTGCGAATTCAGGGCTGGAAATGAGAGAGAGCCATGATTTGCAAACACACCTGAACCTCAAAAGTGACGAAACAGAAACTGGAAGTCTGGAAGCTCCACTAGGATTATAAACATGATCAGATCCATCGGCAGTGATCCTCCTTCGAAGCCAAAATCAATTTGGGGTGTTTCTCAAGTCGCCGGCGTTTCGACCCCCCTTCAACAGCCAGCAGCAGCTCAGATTCTATTTTAGGCCAGGATTAATCGGTTATCGGCCCATTGTTGTTGATGATGATTTTTATAACATGCATAGCTGGATCGAAACAAGTGCAAAATTTTATAACAATACGAACAATCCGTTCCATGTACATGCATGTCTAACACATTAATTGTTAATGTAATAGGCCAGAATGCTAATGTTTTTGGATGAAAGATGGAGATTTGCTCCCCTGCCAAGTCCGAAAAATTACTGGCATACATTGAATCTCTTCCCTATCTCCTACCTGTTCTGTGAATCCTATATCCTAACACAGAACTTTCCAACACGAAGAACTTGCATGGACATAAGCAGTGGTTGCTGCTGGAAAGATTAGAGGCGTTCGTCCAGCCCACGCTCTCCCATTCATGAAGGAAATGGACAGATCAGTGAATCACTACATTAATACTCCCAGTTCCCACCTGTTGAATGAATTATTAGCTAGCTCTAGACAAAAGTACCAAGACAGATGGAAAAGGAAAGACCAGCTGATTATAACACAGGAAAATGAAGGACAGACTAATATGTTACCTCTTTCTCTAATACGAACTTGGAGGTCTTCATTCTCAAATTCACGTTGCTCCTCCCGGATTTGTCTTGCTGAGGTAACAATTGACTCAGGAGCTTCGTCTATTTCCATGATTTCTAGTGTCGGAATACCCCCAATGCAGGATGGGATCTCCATCAGGTCGTAACATGATCGAATTACTAGGTGCCTTAGTCGTGGAAAATGGGTCTCCTCAGTTCTCCATTGGGTCATACCAACTATGCCCAATTCCAGAAATTGTAGTGAGGGAAACCCGTTTTCGTAAGTTTCCCACCTCAGTTCACCCCAATAAGGACCACGACAAGTTTGCAGTTTAAGTACTTGAAGACCTGGTAACGAACCAATAACTTTCATCAGTTCATTGTCTATAATACACCTTGACAAAGTCAACTTGGTTATCGAGGATGGAAATCTGATGCGAAGTTGTTTTTCCAATCCTTGGTATCGTATCATCTTTAGACTTTCAAGTTTATCCAGACTGTAGAGATCAAGAACATTTGTGTAGATAAACTGCAGTCCTAACCTTCTGATGTTTGGAATCCTTTTTATCAAATCTTTGCTTGCATATACACTAGAGAGCGTTTCTAGCATTTCCGAAGTAGAATCCAATCTAACCACACCAACAACTCTAATAAGCTTGAAATGTTTGAGTTTTCGTAATTCCCAGCATTCAGACGGTATCATAAAATCATTGGATCTACCAGTTTCTGTGGATGCACCAACTTGAAGGGATATGGCGCCCGGATAAATGATTAATGTTTCTAGATTCTGCAATCTGGATATCAGTGAAGGTATTGTGTTGCAGTGGAGACACAGGTAGCGGATGCTTACTAGTTCAAGTATCTCTTGTGGGAATGCTCGAAGATACACAGTAGGTGCATCCAACACCCTTAGTAATCTTGATGTCCTCAGGAAGTGAAAAACATTATCATGCAGTAATGCTTCATTATCTCTAGCTCGGTGTCTACCGTGGTAATCACTGTCCTGAGAATTGCTTATATCCATAAAGAAGCTCTCTACATTGAAAATTATCACACGTCGCAGTGTCTGAGCTTGAGCTTCCAGAGAGTTGCTACCTTCCCCGTACTTAACACATACAACAAATCTTTCTTCTTCCGCTTTTCTGATGCATAGATTCCGTACGAGATCATGTATGGCATAGCTTTTTATTTTTCCATTGGACTTCCATTTACACGCCATAAGAAGATTTCTGTTTGCAAGAGCTTCTAAGTACTCCTCTGCCACTTCTTCAGGAACTTTACTTCCAATCGGTTTCAAGAAACTTTCAGCTGCCCATAACCTTTTGATTTTGGATACTCGAAACTCAGTATCTTTCGGAAAAGCTCCTATGTAGAGTAAACACGGCCTTAAATGATGTGGCAGATTGTCATAACTCAAAGAGAAAATCTTTGAGAACCGCTCATCTCCTAGTAATGCAGCTGCGCTTATGTCATCTGCAACATTCTTCCAGAAACCTTTTGTTTCGTGGGATTCCGATAGGAGTCCACTAACCAATGTTATCGCAAGTGGAAGCCCTTTGCAGTTGTTGGCAATTTTTCTCCCCAACTCCTCTAGTTCATGATCAGCGCATTTCTCATTACGAAAAACTTTCTCACAAAATAAATCCCAACTATTAACTTCGTCTAAAAGATGCATCTTATGATGGGGACTCACTGAGTTCACATAATCAGCTACAGTTAGTACTCGAGTAGTTAACATGATTCTACTTCCATTATTATTGTCCGGAAAGTAAACAAATATCTGGTCCCACAGATTAGTATCCCATATGTCATCTAATACAATCAAATATCTCCTATGGAACAAACTCTGATATAATGTTAGTGCAAGTTCATCTTTTTCCTCAGACATCAAAACACTAGCTTCTACTCTAGTAATGCAACTCACAAGGGTCAACAGAATTGATTTCAGATCATGCTCTTGCGATATTGTAGCCCATGCCAGACAATCAAAATGTGAAATAAAACATGGGTCAAGATAAAGTTTTCGGGCAAGAGTAGTCTTACCTATTCCGCCCATTCCTACAATCGGGATGACCAGCAGTTCGGTTTCGTATCCTGTCAGGCGATTCTGCATCTGCCGTATGTCCTGGCCAAGCCCCACCACAGTGTCTCGTGCATCTGAAACAGGGTTTAACGAGACCACACTAGACGAACGCTCTGGATCTAAATCTTCGATCGCCAATGAATTGTTTATCAAGGAGTCAAATTCCTCAATCACTTTTTGCAAGTCTTCCAGGAAAGATTCTCTCAGTTTACCTTTGTCTGAAGGTTCTTGCGTAGAGATTGTAAGAATTTGATCCACAATGGCATATTCAATCATGTCTTCTGCTAATTTTGTCGCGTCAATGACTTGTTTCTGCAGGGTTTCTAATCTTTTGTAGATTTGCAGGGGAATGTTTTCAAGATTATGCTTCAAAGTGGTGATCTTTACAAACAGTAAGTCAAGCTCTTTTCTCACAAGATCAGGAACAGAAAGGATATCGTCTGGATCAGTACTGTGAAGGATTTGCTCAAGAGTGTGTGAAAGTGACTGTAGATTATAAGCCATTTTTTAGCAGAAGGGAGATGGAGCAGTGAAGTGGAGAGAGTATAAGCTCAATAATAGCTTTCTGTAGTTCTAGTTGTTGTATACATTTGTCGGTATACTAGATCTGTAATGCTTTATGTTTGAAATTTCAAAGCAATCAGTGAATCAGGCACATTTTTTATGACAATAAGGTTTAGTGACATTTGTTGACTTGTATTCCATTATGTTCTTAAAAGTTTTAAAACTCCGGTTCCACCTTCCAGTTGAACCGATTGACCACCTGATTTCAACCTTCACGGTTTCCGGCATTAATTAGATAAATCGGTATAACCCCGGCAAAACACCGGTTAAACCCTCCAGTTCCGACTTTAAAACATAGCTTAACATACCCGAGCTGAATTGATACTTACCAACCGTGACTTAGACTCGTTATACCAACAACAACCTAGATTATAAGTCTAGTTATGACAACAAATAGGATTCAGCAAGAGCTAGACCTGACCATATATACATGTTCAGACCGGACCGAACCCAACTCGATCCGGTCATTAGGATTTTTGATTTTCGATCTTGTTAATTCAGTTCAGAGTCTCATATCATTCTGGACTCAATCAACTAAAACTTGATTCACATAATATGCCTAATCACTATAAGGAAATGTTGAACTCTTGGGAAACGCGGTTTTTCCTAACAATTAGGAAAAATCGGTTTTGTCGGTCTCAGCGGCACGGTCGGGCTGGTTTTCTAGTTGAGCCTAACATGGTTGAACCGGCTGCCAGTTGACCGACTGACCTTTTCTTGTTGGGTGTTTTAGTGACTTGTCTAGATTTTTTTTTATTAATTGGAGTTTTTAGTGTCTGGTATTTTAATGCTTGGTGTTTTTGTTGACCGGTCTATGTTTTTTATTCAGTGATTTGGGGCTTTTCAATTCAGTACTGATATTATATTCTAAGTAAACAAATTTAAATATCAAAGGCCCATTAGCTCAGTTGGTTAGAGCGTCGTGCTAATAACGCGAAGGTCGCAGGTTCGAGACCTGCATGGGCCAAATGATTTTATATTTTTTTCTTCCCCTCCCTTTTAGTTATGGAGTGTTTTGATTGGCCTTGTGTTTTGATCTATTGGTCTGATGTAGACGATCCAAATTAAAAGGCCTCGCTGGCTGCATTAGATTCTTAATTTAGGGTTTATTATGAATTTATGCATCGAACATTAACGGCTGAGTGGCTGACTTCCTAAGATACGGCAAACCGCATGACGGTGATAAATAATTTTACACCTTGAATTTACGAGATTTCTCACAGAAAAAGCTACTCTAGGGTTTTATTTCCCAAATTGTTATCTTAAATAGTATTTCAATTCTGATCCTTTTATCGTAGAGAGTCCATACCTGATACATTTATCAGCTTCGTTGGTTTTCCATTATAGCCATGAAAAATACTTTTAGGTTTTAACCTTTGGAACGTACGTACATGCTATCAGATTCAGATTCAGTTCGTGGTCTGAATCATTAATTACTTCGATTTTTTTTTGTTTCGTTTCAGGATAAATCATGGTCTGAAGGCAATATTGTTCCTGCAGGTATGTATTCTGGAACTTCTTTTTGCAGCATCTGTGATCTATTGAAAGTGTTTGATAGCTAGAGTTAGTCTCAAGCAATTTTTGTGTTTCCGTATACATGCTAGCTCAACTAGAGCTTATCTTGAGTACTCTAATTAACTACTTCTAGGAATTAAGCTAGCTCCCAGATTCGTCACCAAACACACGAGTCTGATGTACTGGCCTGTCGAAACTGACCATTTTATAACAAGCCAGTGCTATAGCTAGCTAGCTAGCTAGCTCCATATATACATAAACAGCTTGTACCATCAACACAGGCTTAACATAAACTCCTATATATTTGGACATTTAATGCTAGTGATTATATATCAAAGAATATATGCCCAATTGGCTACATTAGCTAGCTAGCTAGTCAGTAATAATTAATTACCAGCTGATGACAAAAAACGAAAAAAGGAACTCTTTGTCTGAGAGGGCTTTTTGTCATGATCTGCAAATAAAAGTTAAATGATGCTTGCTTCTCTCGAGGATTATGTTCAAATCTAACAATATGGATGACAAAATAGTACTTCATTGCATTGCATCTACCCTATAATATTGAACATAATACTGATGCCTGATGGTGGATTAGTACTTCATTGCATTGTATCTATGAGCTCTACATCGATGATCTTACGCATTTTGATATGAGAAGCAACAAGAAGTTATTAAGAAGCGGTGTAATGAGCTCATATATAGATGCGAGGAATAGAACTGATCAGTTAGTGCTAAGCTGCTAGCTAGCTATATGAGTTCATCAGTTTCATGTCTATAATGCTTAACAGGCCATCGATAAAAGTTATTCTACAAGTAAGCATTTATATATGGAGATCTGATAGAAATAAAAATGCAGTGAAGAGCTAGGATATATATTGAAAAGGAGACAAATATAGGAAGAACATCTTTAGAAGAGAGAACAGCACTAGTGTATTGTTATTAATTACCTTATCTCCAAGCTACAAGACAATTCAACAATGCATTTCAAGAAACAAGTACTTCAAGATCTCACTTAGAATGGTTGCCAACATTCATAGAGTCAGATCCAGAGTACTTGTCCCTCTTGCATTTCTAGTAATGAAATCTTCTTTCATCTTCTTCATTATCTTCGAAGAAGCTGGACTAGTGTTCAATGATAGTGACAATGTCTCTTCATCAGCACTTTTTGATTCTAGCCCGAGAGATAAATCCAGATCAAGTCCCAACTCCGAGGCCTTTCTTTTTACTCCGCTAGTCTCCCTCATCGACAGGCCCAAACTTGGATGGTTACTTTTGGGATCAATGTCTAATGAAATCCTTTGCTTTAATGGGTTGAGCTCAATAGGCTTTTGTCTACATTGGCTCAGCCATGCGTCTTGCTTATGGAGAAATGACCCTAGTTCATCTTTCTGGTCTTTCTCAGTTCGCCATCTTGATACTTCATTCGAGGATCTTGTGTTCCTTGAGGAAAGATCAAGATTAGCAGACGACCTGTAGTATTGGCTAGACAGGATCCTTTCTGAGAGCGTGCCAACAAAGTCTGGCATGGTCATGTTACTTGCATGATGCTTGATGGTAGAATTGTGCATCCATTTTCCGTTTCCGTTCAAAGAAACATCTCCATATCTAGACAATTAGGCAATTGATAAGAATATGATGAGCACAAAAGATAAATTATGATGAGACTAAAAGATAAACTGGCCCTAAAAACTCAAGGCTAAAGCTTCAATTAGTCTATTACCTGAAGTTACTGGGATTAGTTTGTCCTTGGTTGAAGCTTGGAAGTAGAGGAAGCTGGCTTAGATTGTATATGTTCCGATCTACGCCTTCCATGAAAAGCCTGTGATCTATCATCCCTGTCATTTAGAACAAAACGAATTATGAGCTTTTTCAACCCTAATGATTAACTATCATTTAGTTTGGTGAGAGAAATATATCAGGCACAACAACTAGGAAATTGAAGGTTGATTTGCTGAGAGTTTACACAAATTTTAGACACAATTTGATGCAGAAATTTGTGTGTAGAAGGTCTATGAATTATCATAGATCCAGTTTAGGTAAGAAGTTCTGGAAAAAAAACAATAAATTAAAAGCAGGGTGGTATTACCATGATGATGGGGTTCATCAATTCTCTTGCTCCTATACATCTGTAAAAGCCATAAAGAATCACAAGATCAGCTTACAGTTAAAACCAGAAGTAGAGATGTTTTGATTTGGGATCAGATTTCCAGCTTCAACTTATTCAGGATAAATCCTAGCTACAAGTTCACATACCTGCAAATGGCTCTTCACATGAGCTATATTGAGTCCTTTGATGTTCATCATTTGTAGCACCAATTTTGGTGTTGCTCCTGCATCAAAACCCAAAAACAAGATCAATAAACTAGACATACTTTTGTAAGACCTGGAAAGTTTTAAATCCTTTGCATCAAAGCCATTTCTTAAGAATCTTATGCAAGTTCATAAAAACTTACTCTCATGTCCACCAAGTCTTTCAACGGCGTGCACAAACCGGAGATGAAGATCAGCAGTCCACCTCAACCTAGGCATCTTGGATCGGACATAAGGCCTCACCGATGACTTCTTATCGTTCTCTTCCACTGTGCTGTTGCTTGAACTCCCTCCATCTTTCATCTTCAAGCTTTCACTCTCATCTTCATCATCACTTTTCTCCGAAAAGCTAGCCTTGGAACATTCTGTCTCACCACTTCCTTCCATGATTCCCATATCTACAAGACCTATTCTCTCCTACTTCAAACTTTATAGGTAAACTGCACTACTGAAAATAGGGTTTCTGCTTTCTACCTCTAGCTGGAGAACTAGCTAGGGCTTTTTCAAGGAAACCTCATCAAGAAGAATATACAAACTTTGAAACAGAAAAGATTGACTTATATTCAGAGTAACAAGTCAAGGCTTAAAGTATTAAGTATCCTAACTTTGAAAAGGATTAGAATTCCATGTAACTAAACTTGAGAATGATTAACACAAACCAAATCATATAGAATGAGTGAAGAATAAAACCCTAAAATGGGAGAGATGAATGATCAAAGACACCTAACTTTCTCTCTCAAGCAATTATTATATACCCAGCAACCAAAATCACAAGGCATATTCTGAGAAATAACAATAGTATATGCATGTGTAGGTCTATGTATGTATGACTTTAATTGATGTTAACATGAATGGAGGAAATAGTTTTCTATGATTTATAGCAGTCATGTGAAGCCAGGTCACTAGTGTCCACTTTTTTCAATAGAAAAGCTATTTCTCATGGACTTTGGTTTACTTTTCTAGAAATGGTGCTGATCAGGTTAACAGCAAGAAATTCAATTTACATGGAACTAAATTATAATCAAATTAGGTTACTTCACTAAATTTGAATTTAAACTGCACATATGAATAATTTAGTAATTTTTTATGTATAATTTTGGTTATTGAAATCTCACTTCTGTTTTTTTTTTGAACCGGTATAAATTTGAATTAAACATAAATTGAACTGTACAAAGATAGAAAGTGCACAAGTGTTGCACCTAAAAAAAAAGTTACTAGATACACAGGTGAGAATACTAATTCCAGGAGCAGGGACAAAGAAAAGAAAGGAGGAAAACACAAAAATAAAAATTATTCCGGACACACCATTCGGAAGAACTTGGGGTGCGAAAACACAAACCATTTCTTGCTAAGATATTACATTAATACATACTTGATACTTCGTTGTTTTACTTAGAGGTTATTCGGAGTTTGAATAGGACAACCACACACTCGCGCACCCTTATTTTCCGCCCATGATAGTGGTGATACAAAGTTACATCATAGGGCTGCAGCAGAAGATTTCACAGACTCCAAAAGATGTATGAAATTGTGGAAATTTCAACTCTAGATAAAACATATCCTATTAATTAATCTTGGTCTGAGTAAGTTCAAAGTTAAACTTTTGTAGATCTTGTCTGTTTATTACTTGGAGGTAACAAGCATTGGGACCAGCCGATTTCTAGCTTAGTAAACGGGAATTGGAAAATGAAATGCATATAATATATATGTGCAATCGATATCAACAGATTCTAATATGTCAAACCACGGTTTGTGGAATTGTCTCCCTATTTTCTTCCCTATACTTTTCACATTTGGCTTCTTTTGGATAATTAAATTTAAGCTTTCGTGTTCAGATCATATACTTCTAATTTATGTCAATGTCTCGACGAATAGTATGAAATAAATTCGGTGAGATAAGATTATCTTATGCTTGCGTGTGATGAGGTAATAAAATCTCTTTTTTTAATGCAATTGCCTTTTTTCTTTTCTTTTTTGGTGAGATTAATGTTTTTATTTTTTTTTGAATAGGCAAAATTTATTAAAACTATGTTGAAAGAAATATACAAATAAGTGCAAAAAGGCTTGCACCAGAAATTAATGTTACAATATGTTACATAGTAATTATGAAATCACAATGTAATAAACACAACTTTAATCGCTTTATATAGATCCTTAAGTAATTCCATATGAACGATGAGCTTTTTCTATATATAAGGGGGAATTTTAGTCGAATGAATGAGGTTTCGAGCCATCTCATCATCTCATGCATGCACCCGTCGCAACCTCGTACACTGGAAATACAATATTCCTACAGGTATCTCTATCCGAGAAATGTATACTTTATATTTCTAACTCAATATTGTGCAATGCGACAATGCTCATAGGAGGGCGATTGAGGTATATTAAATGGATGGAATGCCTTAACTACCTATATATATAACCAATAGAAACAAAATTTTCACAACAAAAAAGCTTCCATGATGAAGTTTAAATTTTATTTTTCATGTCTAACCAAGAGTTCTAAAATGTAAGGGTATTTTTAACAATAAACAAAGGGAATTGAAGAAAGTGTATATATTTACCAATTTATGCAGATGATGTAATTTTATGGCTTGTGTGCACAAATTACAACAAGACAGATTCCTTTTCATGAATCGAAGAAATTGAAGATTAGAAAAATGACATGGGAATATGAGATGGAATATATGTAGGAACCTATATCTACGAGTAAATGTATAGAATTGGGAGGATAAATGTTTGGCCTGAATGTTTTTCTTCTTCTCAAATCTCAAGTAGTGAGTCACAATCTTACATTGTTTGTAGATCCATGAAAATGGTGATGAGATTTGAGTATATTGAACTCATGAAAATTTAGAATAAACAAAGGGAAAACTGCATGGGGTTGCAGCTGCCTTTGCGTCGGGAATCACGGAACTTGTTCTGAACCTGGATTTGGGACCTAGCAAGCTAACTACTACTCTCTTCTTCAATTTGCTCTCATCAACCACTAATTCTTAATTTCATCATGTTGGTGGTATATGTGTGATTGATCACCACCATGAATGAATCATGCATGTGTACATTCATTCATACTTGATTGTAATGTTGTTAGTGGTATGCTTTTTTAAAAATGTCACAATATCTCGTGATCAATGTCATTGTTCATTCTGAAGTTCGAACTTGAGTCCAGACGAGTGGTTTTGCTTTTACCATTGAACTTTTTCCAAATCTCAATCGTACCAATTAAGATAATTGAGTCTTAATTATACGCTCATCATCACTTTCGTAGATTGATAATCAGGATTTTTTTACTATATGTTTAACTGTACGATATTTTCGACTTACATGTAATACACATCTGTAGGCGTGATCGACTTATTTAAAGGATAGTATTGGACACAATTTGTCTTGTTAATTTCATCTACGTATTTCACCACCTTGCTGGTTTAGGCATGATCAGATTTTGTAACGGTTTTATTTTGGCCACCTTTTGTCATGTGAATCTCGCATGTGTATTTCGCCTCTAGACTCTCTAAGTGAACAAGGTTTGAGTTCCGCATAGGAACATCATTAAGTACCTCATGGGTCAATAGCCGCCCGATTGTATTTGGTATTCCGCCTATACAAATCTAACTATAGTTGAATTCTCGACATATACCCCCGGCTACCTATTCTGCAGGGAGACATACTAGACGATGGGGTTAGCCTTCATACCCTACATCAACACTTCGAAAGTTGCTTTCTCTTTCGACTCATCACATGCAC
>JAYMSL010003336.1:0-12600 GCA_036897195.1 Plantago coronopus | reverse complement strand
CTCCAACATCTTATAGAACTCCTCAGCCTCTTTATTCGGTGCCTCCTCAACAAGATCGGCATGGAAATCAGAACATCCTAGATTATGCAACATTTCCTCCATCCGATCATCATCTCCATCATCAGGTCCATTACCTTCACCGACATGTATTTGACTACTACATTCCACATTTCCTTTTCTACGTTTAGGAACTCTTGAATAATCAAATAACGGAGTAAACTTATCTCCATGATGAACCCATACATCATACTTCTCAACAAATCCGTTTTTTTTCAAATGTTCTACAACTGTTTTAGTATCCTTCCATGGTCGGTTACTACACTTCTTCAAACTACAAGGACACTTAATTAGCCCCTTCCTTACACACTCCGGATGAGCAAGCGCAAATGCAATGAATGCATCAACACCTTCTACAAAACTAGGTAGAAGTCTCCCACCACGGAGTCTTTGATACATCCATGTACGATCGAGATTCATTTTCACTACAACCTGATGACAAATCTTCATTTATTAGACAACAAAATGTTATGATTTTTATGATTCTTTCTTCGACACAAATTGTTATACATGTTACGATTTTTTCATTTTATTTGGACATTTTATATTTTTTATATGTTTTTTATTCCAACATATGTTTTTGATTCCACCATTTTATATAGTTTTACATTTTTATTAAACTTAATGAATATTCTAATACGAAACATAAAACAAATATACGATCAATATTTCAACCTATATTCTATATTCAACGACGAAAATAACATAACCAATATAAGACCAATATTTAACGAAAAATGTATTGGTTTGATCTCAATAATTATATATTCAAAAACCAATATTTCAACCTAAATATAACTAAATGTACTAATAATACGAAAAAAATAACACGATCCAAACTAAATATACTAGTACGAATCATTAAACAAATATATCCTATTCATACTACTCTATACATTCAACCTTATCGACAAAAAATACTAATTGACAAAATCGAATAACAAAGCTCCAATTCATCAAAATTAAAACATGCCCAATACTTGATTAAAGTTAACTACACAATAATATACTACTACGAATCGTAAAACACAATAAAATTGACAAAATAGCAAGTTAGGTTTTCAAATTCATACCTTCGATTTCGGCAAAAATAACCGATTAAATCCGAAATTGAAAGTATATCCGAAGAGCTCGTCGAACGGTCTTCGATTGGACACCAATATTGTGCAAATTGGTTGAAAATTGGTTGAAAAATCGAAGAGGGGAGGAGGAAGAAATCGACAGGAGAGGAGAGGAAGAAGAAGAATAGCAGCCTACTGCTATTCTGCGTCAGTTAATGGGGTTTACTGACGAATAGCTATTCGTCAGTAGCTATTCGTCAGTAAATGCTTTTTCCTTTTTTTTTTTAATTTTTGTGCCGCCCGCAAATTAAGATTCTGGGCCTAGTTCGTCTTCCTGACGAATAGGCTCAGGTTTACTGACGAATAGATTATTCGTCAGTAAATCTACTGACGAATAATCTATTCGTCAGGAACCTGAGCGATTCGTCAGGACGCCTGACGAATAGTATTGGTCAGTATTATTCGTCAGTAAACGCCTGTTTTCTTGTAGTGAAATCCACTTATAATTTGTTTATGAGGTAGGCCATGTTATTACAACATCAATTATCCTTATGATTTTTTCTCTCTCACTGTTGTTTTGGTGTTTCTTATGGTGGACAGGTCCCTTCTGTTTTTTTCCCTTGGTGGTCCTTCGCGGTTCTGTTTCTTCTTGGCTCCGGTCCTTTGTTTCATGCACGGTTTAATCCTTGTGGTCCTTGTATCCCTGTTTTGCTCCTTTTGGTTTCGGCAGTGGTATTTTTTGTGGATCCTTAGGTCTTGGTTTGGGAGTAGTTCGATTTTTCGGTATTGATTTTTCTCTCCTTCGGTTTGGGCGTGTTGTGTTCTCCTGCCCTTGTGTTTTGTGGGGTGCGAATCTCTTGCACTCTCATTAGTTGTAATTAACTCGTGATTGTTAATAATAAGTTATTTTGTCGTTTAAAAAAAAAAAAATTTTATCCATATGGTTATATATGAGGACATATTTAGTTGGATATTGGTTCATATATAGTTGAGGATCGGACGAGATGTGTGTTTTTTTATCTTTTGCCAGAAATTAAATATATAGTACTTGAGTAACTGAGTTTAGGGGCGGAACCAGATTCGGAGCACATGGAGGCATCCGTCATTGCTAAAATTTTTAAAATTAACTTTTTATAGGTAATATTTATGATTTTTATTTTTAAGATTTCGCCCCAAAAAAAATTAAAATACAAAACTTTTATAAGTAATATTTAATGTCCTTCAAATATTAGACCTTTGAACTCTAAAAGTAATTTTGTATATGAAAATTCGCTCCCTTATTTTAATTCCTGGGTCGCCTGCTTGAGTTGGGGGTAACAAAATGGTGAGAATGAGATAGATAGATTGTTGTTTTCTAGTCTAGGACTCTAGGTTAGGTAGTGATTAATTTGCGATCATTAAAAAAAAAACCCGGTTGATTTAACAAATTTGAAGTTTTTGTTGTTAATTTTGAGTTGACGATTGTTGGGAGTTGGGAGCTAGATCACATAATTCGCGCAACAGAGGTCGCGCTCCGCGTTCCGAGCGCGCTCTGACGAACACAGAGCGCGGAGCGCGCTCTAATAAGAATTACGAATTTCTAATTCGCGAACTAAGTTAGGACTAGTTCGCTATACTCTTTTTCTAGACAAATCAGTTCTTTCCTGAACAAAACATGGAGAGAGAAGAGGGTAAGAGGATGGATTCATATCAAACAAGAAGCAAGTTAATCATTTACTTTCAGATCTTCGTTGTAATTCTTTATTCCTTTGATTGTTGCTTCTGATTTGTTGACATTTACTCTTGCTGCATTTGTAATAGCTTCCTGGTTGCTTTCTTCATAAATTCATCATCCTCAATCTCTATCTTCTGATCAATGGTGACTGAAATCCAAGAAAGAATGAGAAGTGGGTTTGAGGCTTTGAGCAGTGAAGGAAAGTGGGTTTGAGTGGTAAGTATGGAGGAGAGGTAGAGAGATCGATTTGGTGGTTAGGGAAATGGTTTGGGAATGGAAAACAGATCTGGGCGGCTAGGGTAAGGAGCTATTGTATAGTACTGAAGTCTCTTAATTAATTGGGCTTGTATAAGACTTTATTGGGTAGCATATTATATTATATTAATTAAAATATAGGTTGATACTTTGACTATGGAGGGAGGGACCGAGGGAATTGCATGATTTATTTTCTACCTTATCTGGTTGCAATATAATTTGGAAAATGGCATATTTTAATATGGTAGTTTTTGCAACTTTTTTGCATATATGAGTTATTTCCTTCCTATATTTATTTTTTATAATTAATTTAGAATTATCGCTCTAAGTCGCTCTCGCTCTCAATATTTTTTCGACTTTCTCGAATTGTCGCTCTCGCTCTCGCTCTCGAATTTATGTGATCTAGGTTGGGAGAGTGGAGGGAGATGAGGTGGAGTAGTACTGGGACCATGATATATAGTCATCCACCATTCCATCCAATTTTATCAATCCAAACATGCAAACGTGGCATCTTTGACATCTGTGGTTTCATTTTCTTCTTGCCCATCTACTCTCTATTTATCTACTCCCTTTTTTTTCTGTAATGGAAGAAAATAAAACTCAGGGATTGATTTCATTCTTCCTTTCTTTTGCTTCATCATTTAGCAGGCAGGATTTCCTTATGTTATACCCAGCAGCCCGGTGAATGGGAAAAGCCTAGCAGTCTATTCAACTTCCAAGGAACGGAAACACAGCAGCTCGATTGATGGCAGCTGCAGCATCCACCACCGGTAGTACACTGCTACTCCGGCAACACCAACTATCTTCCCCATATACCTCTATTTCATCCTCCTTCTTCCCTACTTCCTCCATTACCAAAGGTACCCTCTACTCTACTCTACTCTAATTTCTATTCAATTGCTATTATTGTTGTAATGACTGGTATGTATATATGTGTGTATTATATCAGGACGACTGCTTCGCCCGACTATTGCCCTCCCAAAAACGATTCCTACTGTTGTAAAACCCCAATGCACCAATGCACAGGCCGTCAATTTAGCACCTGGTACCCCTGTTAGGCAGACCAGTGTCCTTGTTGTTGGCGCCACTGGCACATTGGGTAGACAGATTGTCAGGAGGGCCTTGGACGAGGGCTACGATGTTAGGTGCCTCGTCAGGCCTAGACCTGCTCCTGCTGATTTCCTCCGTGATTGGGGTGCCACCGTTGTCAATGTACCTACCCTTTCCCTTGCCCTTTCCAAAACATAATATTACCTTCTTCCTGTTTCATGCCTTTGCTAATTTAATTAAATCAATTTCTGAATGGACAGGCCGACTTGAGCAAACCTGAGACCATCCCAGCAACATTAGTTGGCATTCATACAATCATCGACTGTGCTACAGGACGCCCCGAGGAGCCCATTAAAACTGTGAGGATCGATAACTATATATATATTACTATTATGTTCCAGAACTTAGTGCTACGATACATGTATGCATTACATTTACATTACATACTACATGTTAACATGTGCTACTAGCCTACTACATAACTACAATACTGTTAAACTACTCTCAGTTCACTCATTTTCCCAATGGACAAGTCTGCCTGCTTGCTTTATTTACTTTGCAATGACATTTCATTTTAGGTAGATTGGGAAGGAAAAGTTGCTCTTATACAATGTGCAAAGGCCATGGGCATCCAGAAATATGTCTTCTATTCCATTCATAACTGTGACAAGCACCCTGAAGTCCCCCTTATGGAAATCAAGTACTGCACCGAGAAGTTTCTTCGTGATTCTGGAATCAACCACGTCACCATCCGTCTTTGCGGTTTCATGCAGGTCAGAATTTATGATTCCAGTGAATTGGTTTTCTCTTGAGTTTCCATCTGCTTAATTATATTGGTTAATAGCCATGCATGCCATACATATCAATGTAGTTGTTGAACACAATTGCTTCATCTAGCATAAAGAAAAATGAATTTTTACACCAAACAGATGCCCAGATTAATTTCTTCATGAGATTTAGTGTGTGTGTGTGTGTGTGTGGTAACTCTAAAAAATAAAATTCACATTTCTATACACGACTACAAGAGAAGCTCTGTCTAATATGTCGTATAGTTCCTAACCATGATATTGTGTATTGCATCATCTTCATAATGATATAGTAATACCAGACTGTCATTTGCTGATGGATAATTATTGTTCTACTCTGTAGGGACTAATTGGACAGTATGCAGTGCCAATATTGGAAGAGAAATCTGTTTGGGGCACTGATGCTCCTACAAGAATAGCCTACATGGACACCCAGGTAATCAAACATTGATAATATATATATATATATATATATATAGCTACCTCCTTGCTTACCCCTGAACAAACAAATAAGTGAAATTCAATCTCTTTTAACATTCAGGATATTGCTCGACTCACATTTATAGCTCTACGTAATGAGAATATCAATGGGAAACTTCTCACTTTTGCTGGGCCTCGTGCATGGACGACCCAAGAGGTAAATCACATTGTCCTGTCCTGTTGTTCGCAATGGCAAATATATTGTTGAATGCATATTTTTATTTGGGAATCTTTGTTGTGTAGTAATATGCTAATTGATGATTCCAAATGTTGTCTAGCTTGTTCATTATTAATCCTCTACTATGTAAGCTGTGTGTGTGACTGTCAGTCAATCTTTCTTCATGTATGTGTTTGTGGCTACTGGCTAGTGTGCCAATAAAAGTGATGGGCCTCATGCACATATATCTGGGGCAAAGTCCTAAATGAGCCCTTTTGGTTATTTGAGTACATTTTGGCATGATTCATTTCAATGTCTGAGCAATAACTATATAAGTATTTTTTATTGTGAATTCGTAGGCTGCATCAGCTTGTTGTATCATGAAAGGGCTGTTGCTTAAAATATAAGTTGTGTGGCTCTTGGTTTCAGGTAATAACTTTGTGTGAAAGGCTAGCTGGTCAAGATGCTAACGTCACAACTGTTCCGGTATCAGTTTTAAGATTTACACGCCAGCTGACTCGATTATTTGAGTGGACAAGCGATGTTGCTGATAGATTGGCATTTTCAGAGGTAATATTATCTTGTTTCTCCAGATGAGTGCTTCATTTATCATTACAATAGACATGGAGTATTACAGCAGTTTCAGCTGATTTATACTATAATTATATACATATAATCAATAAATCCAACAAAAGTCTATGTCGTTTCATTTTTGGTTCACTTTTAGTATATGAACATCCTGGTGCGTGATACATGTTGGAGAGTAATCATAACTTGTTTTTGGGATCAATGAATTATAGTCAAAGAATTTCATCAAAGAGGAGAAAATAATAATAATACTAATTGTGTTTCATATGATTCAGCTAATTAATGAACATATATATCTGGCAACTGGTATAGGTTCTTACAAGTGATACAGTCTTCTCTGTCCCAATGTCTGAGACATATAATCTTCTGGGAGTGGAAGCGAAAGATGTGAGTAGTCTGGAGAAGTACTTGCAGGATTATTTCTCAAACATCTTGAAGAAGTTAAAAGACCTGAAAGCACAGTCTAAGCAATCTGACATCTACTTCTGAAAGCATTCTTGTGTCGGGTATATAAGCGAAGCTGCTTATATGATTCCTTGATAATCACAGCTCTTTAATTTGCAGTCTGCTGGATCATTGTAAAATCATTATATTGGATGTTTAATTTGTTAGATGTGAAAGTCGATAAGGTTCGCTGTATGAACTTGGTACATGACTAGACTGATTGTTGGATGTACATTTTTGTAACAATACGTACGCACATTTGTATTATATCAATGTGCCATATAATTAACTTGTTTGTTGTTGGGCACCTTAGTTACCATCAAATAAATAACTAGTTACAAATATCACATGTTTAATTACAATTATAATATGTTTTGTAATACGAATTGGGGCAGTATATTGGTAATGCGTACTGTATTATTTACCATATTATATAGCCATTTTCTTTCCCTTTCTTACCCTACCAATAAGCGAACCATGGGCACCCAGGTTGCGCACTAGAATCTATCAGAAATGAAAAAACACAATTATAATGTTATTTTGTAAAAACAAAAGATAAGTATAATTTAACAAGAAATTTGCGTCCGAATGCTCCTGTTATTTTGTAAAAACAAAAGATAAGTATAATTTAACATGAAATTTGCGTCCGATGCTCCTAAAAGTGAATAAGTAATTATTTACGAGCAAGTCTTGTATCAGATGATCTACTAATAAATTATATATAAATCGATATATATGCTTAACTATAACACCTATGAATATAAATATAAGTAAACATATACTTTATTATACTAAAAAATATAGGTATTTGATTTAATAATATATGTCGGCCTTTATGCTTATGTTATTGGGATTTGCATATTAACAGTTTTGTTTTATAATTATGGTGTTATAGTCATGCACATATATCAGTTTATATTCAACTTATATCTGTAGACCATTTAACACAATACTTTTTAATTATTTAAAATACACAAAATCTTGCAACCTTATATATTATATATAAAAGTAGTAAAATTGCTTAAATATTGAAAGAAAAGAAAAGAAGCTTTTACCATATATGTATTTAGGCCACATACATTGAAGATTGGGAAAGTAATATAAATAAAAAAGAGAGATTTTGGGTGGGAGTAGTGGTGTAAATTGATGTAGCATGATGGAAGTTTAATTAAGGATAGAAAGATTTGATAAATTATAATGGCCGGCTTTGAATATGTGATGGTCCATTATAAGCTTGTGATTGTATAAGAATAGGGAACAAGAAGATTCTTTAATTTCTTCTTCTTGTTTGTGCTCCTCACGCCTATTGGCATGTTGTCTGGTTATGCATGATTACCGCTCTAACTCCACCAGCCAATAAAACCCTCTGTTTCACCAAAGACATGGATGATTGATTTCTTTCATTTTCTTCTTCATATATAAACTCTTCTTCATTTCTGCAACAAAAAACGTTGCTTTTATTTGTTTTCTTCATCCTTCCATGGAAAACCATCTCTGCATTTTGCTTCATACAAGGTACGTACCTTTCAGATCCTCCATCTTTTTCATATAAGAATAACTGCAAATCTGTTGTTTTTCTGTTTTGTTTTCAGATCAAATGTGCTGTTTTTCTGTCCTTCATCACATGTTTTCTGAATTTAGACCAATTTATCCAAGACCTGCAAGTAGTGAATTGTATGTGCCTTAATCTGAGTAAATTGTGATTAATCTTAAGTTCTTAACCGCATTGACTCTGTCGGCTTTATTATACGTTAGGGACGTAATCATTGATACACCCATTCAGGTAATTTTTGGTAACAACACGAGCCACACACATTGTATTAGAGAATATCATTATAATTACACCTTTAGCATCTACATTTCCCACCCGTCCTATAATCCTTCTGTGAAAATAACATTATGTACCCATCTTTGGTCCCTTACATGCCAGATGATCAAATGATTGCCCTGCCCAGCCTATCCTCACCATTTTGTCTGCAAAATTGTGGCTACAGAAGTCATGATTTGAAGGATCATGTTCTGATGTTCATGGTTGGTCAGTACATACTGTATTGTTCTTACATATCTCATGTCTGAAAGATATCCTTCCCATTTTGATTCTTCAGAGTCCTTGTGGTGATAATTTATTCCTAAATTGCTTATTTTCATAATCTTTCCCACATGTTGTCCATTTCAATTTGTAAATATTGAATACAGGTGTTGAGGATTAATATATCTGTTAAAGATGGCAACAAGAACAAGAGACAGCACTCCGTCAACGGAGAGGAGGGGAAGATCTCCTTCCACACCACAGCGAAGATCTCCTAGCACCTCCAATCGAAGCTCACCTGCCAAAACCCGTGATTCATCATCATCAACAACCACCACCAAAAGCGTTCCAAACTATCTCAAGCCAACAATAAGTTCCGGACTTGATGCTTCCAAGCAACAGGGCAAGAAACCAGTTCTTGCTGAAACTGCTGCAAACAGACTCTTGAGAAGGAGGTCCTTTGACAAGCCTCCACCACCATCTCACTCACCCAAAACTCGTGTTTCACCAAGTCCAACTCTTAGATCCTCCTCATTTTCAGGGAAAACGGTAACTTCATCCAAACAAGTTCCAGATAATAGAAATTTGAGGGTTCCGCGTGAGCCTGGGAAACAACATAGCATGTATGGTGCAAGTGCTCTTAAAAAAACCAGCAGCTTTGCCAAGAAACAAGGCCCTAGAGATGTCTCTACTTCATCCACAAAAAAGGAACGTGTATCTAGCCCTTCTCAGAAATCTGAAAGCTCTGATGTCCCCGATCATCTTTCCGAACATGATAGTCATGTTGATGAGAAAGAATCTGTTATCTCAGAAGCTGAGGAACTGACTGTTCAGGACGAAAGCACTGGCATTGCAGAAGATCAAGTAATGAAAATTGAGCAAAAGGAAACAGATACTGAAAACGATGCATCTACCAACATCAAGACAGAAGAAGCATTAGAAATTGTGGAGACTAACAGGCAACAGGAATCGAAAGAAGTCATAAGTGATGAGAAAGTTGCAAGTAATTTTATCCAAGAGGCTGATGAGAAGGAAGAGGAGGAACCTATGTTACTGGATACTTCAGTGGATGAAGAACTGAGGGAAATCGAAGTGAAGGAGGTACCTGAAATGGAGCTGCAGCTATCAGTTGTCGAGGAACATGTATCCGTGGAGAATGAGGAAAAAGAAGAGAAGCTGGAAACAGAAAAGACAGTAGAACCTGTGGAAGAAAACAAGGAGGAGTCGGAGAACACAGCGTTGGAAGAGAAGAAGGAAACAGAAAATGCAGCACCAAAGCAACAAATGATGTACGGAAGGAAGGAATCAGTGGTTTCGAATGATGTGATAGAGGAGACAGCAAGCAAGCTTCGCGAACAGAGGAAAAATAAGGTGAAAGCGCTTGCTGGAGCGTTCGAGTCTGTGATATCATTGCAGGAACCAAAGTGAGTTGATACATTGAGAGTATGATGGCTTGAGAATGAAGAGAATGTTTTAATGGGAGATTGATGTATGTTTTTGTGATGGTTGATGGTGTTGTTTATTTACATTACATTACATGTATACTTGACGGAGTGTTTGGCAATGGATATACAATGCTTGTTTCTGTTCTGCATTTTAACAAACAGAGGCATACTTTTTCTATTTTTATGCTTTTTAAGTAAAAGGAAATACTATTATAAAACTTCGAGAGTTACTTGATATTGTGAACGGTCAATATGCGGTAACACATTATACACAAGAATAACAAACTTTTAAACAAGGCCTGATTGAGAAATTGTTCGCATGAAACGATATTAAATGACCGAAATCCTTAGTTACATGATCATAATCAGTAAATTTCGCTTTCTAACTTTACCATAACATCTGTCACACGGTTGTTTTTCCTATTCACGCAAACATTGCTCCCAAGCTACAAAAGTTATGAGAAGGCGAACAGAGGGGCATAGCCGCATAGCGGCATAGGCTATTGCCCTACTGTTGCTTGCATAAATACTACTCCCAGGAAACAAGATCGACAACAGTGGTAAATTCATGAATGGATTTTGGGCAGGGGCGGACTCAGAATCTACGATGGGGCAAACGTTTCTATACATAATAATTTTGAGAGTTCGAACGTCTAAAACTTGAAAAACAGTAAATATTACCTATAAAAATTTCTATTTTTTAAACTTTATGGACGCGAAATCTTAAAAAACCGTAAATCTTATCTATAGAAAAGTTATTTTAAAAAATTTTGGGGGGAGGGGACGTCCACATATACCTCGGGCCTCGGTCCGCCCCTGATTTTGGGCGGGTTGGACTATAAAATCTACTTCATCCGTCACTTAATAAGCTTTTCATTTGACTTTAAGTCAACAAAATAAGGGGAAAAATATCTTTGATTAGAATGATAATAGTAGGGGTGAAAAATAAATATATTTATTATTAGTGAGTTTGAAAAGTTAGTGTGGTGATTATTTTTAAATATATCTATTATTATTAGTGGAAGTAAGATGTATAAAAATAAAAACGGAAAATTTTAAAAGGAACAATTAAAATATATCAAAATAAAAAACTTATGGGAGACAAGGAATTAGTAATTTTAAAGGGCAAATTGGTTCTCGATGACTTATTCCACCTGTGATACCATTCCACAAAGTAAAACGAACACAATTCCTGCATACCCTTTCAAAGCCCCACACGTGTTGATAATGATGAAAAAATGTTTAGAAAACTACAAACTTCAAGTTATTCATTTCACCAATAATCCCAATTTGATTTTGTTGGTCAATTCTCAACATGAATTTTGACTATATATGTTTCTCCAAATGTGGGGACTAGAAATTAACTGAAAACGTTCTTTAAGATTCCGATTCTTTAGACTGACAGGGTTACTCTTAAACTGTTCATTGCGTGTACGGTCACCCATCCTAAAATTATTACAAGTGAAGCACGTATATTTAGTCACAACACGCACTGAAAACTCTCAACGGGGTCATGGTCACACATCCTAAGACTACTCCAAGTTAAGCACGCAACCGTGCTTAACCGTGTACTCCCTCCGTCCCACAAAACATTATCCATTATGGTTTGCGCGCAGTTTAATAAAATGAGTTAATGTAATGGAGTTAATATGAAAAAGTAAGTGGAGTAGGTTACTTTTTGAGAATGTGTGGTGATAAAGAATGTATTGATGTTAAAATAATGTTTTTATGATAACGAAGTGCAGCTCAGTTGATAAGACGTTTCCCCTCCAACCAATAGGTCGGGAGATCAAGTCACCTTTGCCTCTTCAAAAAAAAAATGTTTTAGTGTATGGGACATCCAGAAAGAAAAAGTGGGTAAAGTTTTGTGGGACGGAGTGAGTAGCTTTTATTAATGAATTTCGAAAAAGAAAGTTACACTTTGTTTATATGAGTAGTGATTCTCAACTCATTTAAGTTCTCTGAAATTTGGGACCGGAACGTTTATAAATTGGGTCTTCATTATAATGCAATTGATTTATATATTATAGTATATATATATATATATATATATATATATATATATATATATATATATCAATAACAATTTGAGTTGTGCAATTGAGTTCAATTTACGACAACTAAGTTATTCAATTGAGTTCAGATTTAAGGACTAATTTGAAAATATTCAATAATTAAATTGCAAATATACAATTCATGTTCCTTGCAACTCTTCCAATCTATCGAATTTCTCATTTATTTTCTCTAATTTTTTGTAATCTTAATATTTCGAAATACGCTTATCCATACATAAATCCGATTTCACCAAAATAATCTCTTCGTTAATAATATCTATGATTTGACACCAGTAATGGATTTAATGGATTTGTTTCGACAACTTTTTGTTTCTAAAGAATAGTCGAAACTTACCCAATTTTATCAATTTTTTTTAGAAATGATTTATTATATTATAAATTATATTTAGTTTTAAAACAAAAACACAAAATAAAGAAAAATATAAAATATCATAGAAAA